>CM064563.1:23555651-23808151 GCA_032716605.1 Paralithodes platypus
AGAGTTTCCATAATATATTCATTAATTAGAAAGAAAATTCTGAGAGGGAGCGCCCCCCCCCCCCCCTCCACTCTCTCTCTCTCTCTCTCTCTTCTCTACTTTACTACTTTACTGTCCTATTCTGCCACTATAAACTGTCCCTGTCTAGTAGTATTAAGGCCGGACCACCTAGTTGGGACTGCAAGGTCTGTGTGGTCTGAGTATCTGTGTAACTCTGTGTAACTATGTGTAACTCTCTCTCTCTCTCACTTTCATTCATTCTCACTCTCTATATATATATATTTTTTTTTTATCTCACTCTCACTCACATTCTCTCTCTCACTCACTCTCACTCTCTGTCTCTCTCTATTTTTATCTCACTCTCTCACACACACACACACACACACACACATTCTCTCTCTCTCACTCATTCACTCCGACTCCCACTCACTCTCTCACTCTCTCTCTCTCTCTCTCTGTACGTGCTCAAGTGGATGTCCCAACGTGGAGCATTTCGCCTAATTAACTGATCATTATAAATAGAGAGAGAGAGAGAGAGAGAGAGAGAGAGAGAGAGAGAGAGAGAGAGAGAGAGAGAGAGAGAGAGAGAGAGAGAGAGAGAGAGAGAGAGAGAGAGAGAGAGAGTGTGTGTGTGTGTGTGAGAGTGAGTGAGAGGAAAAAGAAAAAGAGAGAGAGAGAGAGAGAGAGAGAGAGAGAGAGAGAGAGAGAGAGAGAGAGAGAGAGCAATCGGACATATACATAACCTTAAATGTATAGTATAAATAAAATGATCCAAAATATATGCATATATACAGTCGCGCTAATAAATCATGTCAGGTATGTTTTTATCAATAATTGTTATCAGCAATATCTTAGCTTCATTTCTTCATATCGAGTGAAATATACACACATATCCCTACACTTACCCACCTTATTCAACATCTGACAGACATTAATACAGCACAGAGCGAGCCAAACGTAATGACAGCTGGGACATGACTTTTTAGCGCGACCGTACATGTGTGTGTGTAATGTTCATGTAGTGTATATGTGATGTATGTATATGTGATGTATGTATTACTGTCTTGATGGTGTACTGGTTAGAGTGTTTAAGATCCGTTTGTGGCAACCCTGGTTCGAATCCCGGGAGGATCACTTGCTTTCATGAATTGCATAAGGAGGTGTTTGGGGTTGGGAGTGAAATTAAAAAATTATAATATTCAACCCCTTCAGCACCTTGACGTCATTTTAACCTTAAATCTGGCTAACAATACACGATTTTATGCAGTTTAAGAAGAACCTATGCTATTCGGAGGGTTATTTGGGATCGATTTTACCCCTTTGAGCCCTAGAGGTAGATCATAAACTAAAGAAAATCGTCTAATGGTAACCAGAATATGATGGAAATTACGTCATGGTACTGAAAGGGTTAACCATGCATTCATATACAGGTCTCTCTCGGTTTACGATTGGGTTACGTTCCTGAAAACCCCGATCTAAAATGGAAAAATCATATAGCGAACCCTAAAATTAATGGGGTAATGGCGATGCGTTCTGGGACCAGCCAAAACCCAAATCGAAACACCTAAAATCCTATAATAACATCCTAAATCGGGGCATCGGATAGTGAGGGAGATCTATATTCCTAATTATAATCTAATCTATAATACTTTTCTTAATCTAAAATACTTTTCTTAATCTAATATACTGTTCTTAAAATTTAAGAGGCTGAACCCTCCGCTGAGCCCAGAAATCAAAATTTCGATTTTTGTTTTCTTGTTCTATAATGCTTCTTTCAACATAGGAGAATAGCATAGGAGGGAACAAAAAAACATATCGCATCCATAACCCCCCGAGCCGGGGGTTCGACCTCGACCCCCCGAAAAACTAAAAAACAATCTTTCAGCCACCCAAATTTGTTTGTTGTGTCTGTAGTCTAAAGGGCTTCTGTAAGCAATAAAAATGATCATATGAGGGCTAAACACCCATATGACATCCCTAGGGCCCCCTTGGGGGGGCCCCAATATCATGGATTTTGGTAAAAAATCCTCTCATAAAATCTGTGAAGCCTGCCCCTGACGATTTTTTTTTTTAGTTGGTCATTAAACTCGATCTTCTATGTGCATGTGCGCGCTATGGTAGAAAACGCAAGCTTAGGAGGACTAACTATTTTATCTGCCCAAAAATTATTTATGACTGATTAAAATCTATGAATTTCAGTGGTTTGGTATCATTTTATGGCACTTACGAGTGTATCTATATTTTTATGTATTGCTCAAATGCATTCCCCTTCTAAATAGAGTACATAGGGGTATATAGGAACGCCTGTACGTTTAGATAATTGCCGTTTTGCCGAAAATATCCGAGTTTTTACCATTTTGGAGTCAAATCAGCTGTAACCCAAAAATAATTATATAATACGTTTTTTTCAGCACCTTCTATTATTCAATAGGGGTAAATTTAAACGCTACGTTGTAGGGGATGCTTGTAGGATATGCCATGCAAAAATTGCGGGAAATTTGAACATTTTTGTTTTCAGCGAGTCTTAGTATTTCCATTGGTAATAAGATGGTATAATGCCAGAAACACAATCTCTTATACAGGCTGACTTGGGGGTGTAAGGTTCAGCTTCCCCGTATTCTAATATACTGTTCTTAATCTCCCCAGACGTTGGATGGATTTATCTTCGTGGTGGCTCCTGACGGTAAAATAATGTACATCTCTGAAACAGCTTCAGTACATCTGGGTCTATCACAGGTTAGTAGTATATCTATTTATGTATCTGTCTATCTATCTGCTTATCTGTCTCTCTATATGTCTGTTTATCTGTCTGTCTAGCTATCTATATATTTGTCTTTCTATCTGTTTATCTATCTATCTTACTATATATCTATCTATATATCTATCCTATCTATCTATCTATCTAGCTGTGTATGCGTGAGGTTGTGTGTGTGAGTGTGTGTGTATATGTGTGCGTGTGTGTTGGTAAATATTTAGTAGAAAGTGTATATATATATATATATATATATATATATATATATATATATATATATATATATATATATATATATATATATATATATATATATATATATATATATATATACTGTATATACAGTATATATATATATATATATATATATATACTGTATATATATATATATATATATATATATATATAGAGAGAGAGGGGGGGGGGGTTAAAGAGTTACTCTATAATAAAACTATCACCTTCCCCATCCCTCCTTCCTTAAGTTCCTTGTGTCTTCACCTAAATCTCTGCTTCCGTCGCCCACAGTTCTCTCTCTCTCTCTCTCTCTCTCTCTCTCTCTCTCTCTCTCTCTCTCTCTCTCTCTCTCTCTCTCTCTCTCTCTCTCTCTATGTGTGTGTATATAATACTGTAGATGCATTTTTTCCTTTTTCATTTCTCTTTCTTTTCTACCTATTATATTTTGTTCCTCCTCTTCCTCTTATTATTATTATTAATAATAATATTTTTATTATAAACTTCAGTGTCTATTTAACTGTGTACTAATCAGTAGTACTACCTATCTAGCAATTTAGCTAAACAAAATTGTAAGTACATTATAATTATGTAGACCAAAAATCTGTACTACTAACCTCTATAAATCCTAAATGACTAGAGTAATCGAGTCATTATTTTTACCATTTGGGAAGGGTCAGCCAAGTAAGAAGTGTGGAAATTTACAACCCATATGCTCTAGCCCTTTTCGAGTTATACAGTATAGAGATTAGGGGTCACGATTTCTGGCCTACCTGTTTGGAATAGGGTATAGTACCTGATCAACATGATGGAGACGAATACACTGGTTACAGACAACACTCACAACCAAAGCCACTACAACAGTACAGTAACATTTAACATTTTCCAGGATATCTATGTGAAAATCAATGAGAATTAGTATTTTCTAGATGTATGCCTGCCTTTCCAATTCAACCACTTATATGTATTCTGCCAAGCTGTTTATCTATGCATACACATACACTGTATGTGTATCCACTCATGCCTCGCTCTCGCTCTCTCTCTCTCTCTCTCTCATATTCAACAACTTGTATCTGTTCTACCATTTTATCTATCTATGCATTCACCTATATTATATTTTTACTGACTTATAATACACACACACACACACACACACACACACACACACACACACTCTCTCTCTCTCCGTTCACACGTGCCTGGGATTCTTGCGGTCTCTCCCTTCCTCTCTATCTCTTCCCCTCTTCCTTTCTCTCTCTCTCCCCTCTCTCGTTTCACACCCACCAAGCTATCTGTCCATCTAATTGCCTCTACTCTCTCTCTCTCTCTCTCTCTCTCTCTCTCTCTCTCTCTCTCCAAGACGTTTTAAAGCAAATAAAACAAAAACAAATTATGGTAAATGCAAAACGCAATGTTGAATGTGCAATGATCACCAATAATGTGCATTGCCTTATTTTACAATTATTGATATCGTCACCAACCCACCAATTAACTTACAAATAAACCTAATAATTAAATTAATGAAACAATGAATAGATGTGGCACTCAATGGATTCGAACCTAGGATACTCACACCGAAATTCCGCGCACTAACCATTGCCATAATTTATGTCTTCTAAGCATCTCAAAAGCTGTCCAAATATGCATATACCAGTGCCAGAAAGACCTGAAGTATGTATGATAAAACATATATTACATTATATTTTGAAATATATAGGCACAGTTTTGTACCAAAGCAAAATTAATGTGTAAGTATGCAACTAAAGCAAGCCTAAGCTGTGAAACTGAAATTTTTACTATGGTGATTTTGAATATATTTTCGTTTATAAAATTATATAATATAATTATTAAACAGTAATTATCTACTAATGTACTTTGAACTGCCGAATAATATGCTGATATATATATATATATATATATAGGCTATTATGGCGATCTTATGGAGACAGTTATTTAAACATCTAATGAACCAAATTACTTCAGTCTTACCATCAGATAAAATAAAACAAAATTACCCACCAAGAAAACACGCCTAAACAAAAAAGCGCGGGGAAGTCGTAAAAAATGCGCGGGAAGATAATATTGTGATGTCGGGGGATTTGGCGGGCAAGTTATGAGATTTTTTGGCGCGTGATTTAAATTCCTCCGCCACATTCCGGGCGTTTCCCGCGTGTTCTGGGTCCGCCATTTTATTTGTCGGCACGAAAGAAGGGGATAGAAACTTGTAGCAAGGAAAATAGATTACTCTAGGATTTTTTTTGTGAGATTTGTTGACTTGAACATCCTAAAAGGCAAAAATTAAATCCTAAGAATAGTCGAGTGTAGTTAATGGCTAAACAAATGAATAAATAGATAAATATATATTGTACTATATTCCAGCATTATGGAAAATATAACTCTAAAACGGTGCTATGATTTGGAAACAAAATATCTTACATGATATACCTACTATTATAATTTAAACACAATGTGAATCTATACAATGGAATAATGGTGTAAGTAATATTACACAACATAAACAACATATAAACAAATTGCAAAGCTTTATTAATCAACTGCAGGAATGATATATTATTCTCAATTCTACTTACTACCAAACAATTCCATGTAGCCCCCTCTAAATTAAAACTCTATAAATCATTAACACTAGCAAGTCAGTTGGTTGGGGTGAAATTAGGGTGTTTTAGTGTTATTATTTTTGTGGAATTCAATTGATTGTTTTTGTTGTATTTATTCACATGTATTTATTAGATTTATTTATTTATTTATATATTAACATTATTATTTATTTATTTATTTATTTATTTACTTTTTATTATCGAGTAATTTTATTTTAGCTTGCCCCCTAAGCTAAAAAATACGCTCCCCCAGACCCCTTCAAGGTATTTAACACCCCTCAAAATATAAAATATGATGAATATATATATATATATATATATATAGATATATATATATATATATAGAATACAATATATGATATATATATACAAAATATAATATATATATATAGAATACAAATATGATAAACATACACAAAATATAAATACAAAAATACACAAACAAAAATTAAAATAAAATTAGCTGCCCCCGCCCCCTCCACGGTATTTATCCCCCCCCCCCCCCTCCCCCCCCCCCCCCCCCCCCCCGACAAGTTTCCAAATAAGTTAAGAAAAGCGGAGGAATCGTACGAGGTAACTTTCCAGAGGAATGTGGAGCGAGCTTTGGAACAACTCTCTCCCCCAATCTGTCTTTCCCTCATCCTATGACTTAAACTGCTTCAAGCTACGTGTTTCCAGGCAATCTAACTCTGACGTACTATCGGCGGCAAAAGTCCACGCCTGCCAAACAGCTCTAACCCCCTTCTCTCCCCCATTCTCTACGCCCTCATTCTCACATTCTCATTCTTACATTCTCTACGCCCTGACAACCACACACCTCATAGTTTGCAATATGGTGGTAGAAATACCACGTTTTGTTCACCTAAAATGTACGAGTCTATGAATATCGCGGGTCACGGTGAGGCAGGAGAGGTGACAGGACTTTTGCCGCCGACTGTACCATGAATTTGGCTCTGTAACTCTTTCAACTTTGGGGGAGACACCTGTTATGGGTAGCTTTGCCTTTCGTCTCTTCCATTCACATAGAAAAAGAAAGATCAGAAAGAGTGATGTTATCCTACGTAAACCAAGCTACACAAACCCCGTCAGAGGAACAACGGTATTATCTTCATGGCGGGGGAATGCACCGGTGTTATTCCGTCAAAGCGTTTTCCGTCCCGTACGAGCGCTGGTGACTTAGTCGGTATCCCACGAGCAAATTTCCGAACACTTTTCCCCTCGACATTTATCGTCAACGTGTGTCTGGGATTTTATGAGACAAATGTTTTAAGTAATTGACTCACCTAAATTAGAGTTTGATACCTGTACAAAATATTCAGAAAATGTTAACTATCGTAATTACCGGTAAAAGATCTCGTGTCATGCCACGCCTTGGGGGGTTTACAAGAATACGAAGGGGGAGAGGGAGGATACACATAAGAGAAGTAAGAGGAAGTAGAAGAGTAAGCAATTAATGAAGGGATCTTGCTATCTTATTGCCTATGTCTATGAAGGAGACAAAAGGTGCCCCTCTTGCAAATAACAAATACATCAATCAATAGATACATCAGTAAACACAATGAGGAATGCAAGAATGATTAGACACACACTCCGGAGTCTAAGCTGGATTTTCACAAATGGGTCGCTCTAAATAATAATATATTGTTTGAAGAGGGGGAGGGGGGGGGGGGATTGACTGTTCTACGTGTTGTGGGTAGCGGTATAAAGGCATAGAATATTTATTGTACAAGCTCGCACAAATATTCACACCATAATGTAATGTAAAACTGGCAAAACAGACAGGAACGGCACAATAAAAAAAAACAAATGAACTTATCAAAATAACTATGTGGTTATAAATATTTAGCTAAATATATTTTTGAAATTAAAACACACAAAACTAAATATATAGAGTATTGTACATTTAAATTAATGCTTGTTAAATATATAGAGTATTGTACATTTAAATTAATGCTTGTTTGTATTTTCTGTATTATCGGAATCAATATTTATGTATTTGTATTATGTTATGTGATCCTGGTCTCTGGGTCTTCTCCTGGATGACCTAGATGTGTGTGAATTTCTATTTTGTTTTTGTGTGTTCATTGTCTTCTGTTGTCAATATTCTGGCTCTGTCTTGAGTCGGCCACCCCGCAAAAAAAAGAAAAAAAGAGGAAAGGTGGGGATTGGGCCTGAGCATATTGATAGATAGAATAGATAGATTATGTTATTCAATTTAACAATAATAGTTAGAATTATACGTCTGACCAACGAATTATCTTTTATTTGATACGTAATTCATCATCGTCTTTACTGTTATTAATATGCTAATTACAGTATGTTATATATACATGTTTGCCTTTCTTAAAATAATTTCAGTTATCTTAGAAAGCATAGTTCTCCATAGAAATGTTGGCGTAAGTATTTGACATAGGCATGTATTTTTAGTATTAATATTTCGGGTCTGAACAAATATCAGTGCGTGTGCCCGTGTTTTATTTAATTTATTATTTGTATTTTCTATTTTAAAGGATATGCTATGTTTGTGTATTAGCATTACACACACACACACACACACACACACACTCTCTCTCTCTCTCTCTCTCTCTCACACACAATTTACTTAAACTCATCTATCTTATTTTATTATTAGTTTCAATTTTTCCGCTGTATATATAATTAATTCGTCGCCCCCTTCTCCTGTCTCTCTCTCTCTCTTTCTCACACACACACACACTCTCTCTCTCTCTGCGATACCAAGATAGCGCACGCCCCCGTCCCACCGAGTAAAGGAATCGATACCTCGCCTACCCCGCCGCCGCCGCTACTACCAACCAACCAACCAAACCAACCAACACTAAAGCCGGTATCACACGAGCGCTTTTTCACTCAACATTTGTTTTCAACACTGATCTGGCAGCTTATGAGGTCAACATTTAGATTATTTATGTCCTCTAAATTCATCTACCATCAGTCTAGTTCCCGATACCAGTGCAAAATCGTCCAGAACTGTTGCCAGAAAAATGTTGATCATCGAATGTTGACTAAAAAAACTCTCGTGTGATACCGGCTTTAACGCTACACTCGAAAATGCATGTGTATTATTTGTAACATCGTTCTTAACCCTTTGAGGATCATGACGCGTGTTGACAGTATTTCTGGCTATCATACGACCATTTCTTTACACCTTAGGAAGGATCTGTCGGAGTTAAAAGGGTAAAGACTGTCTCAATCGTCCCTCTAACTTCCATTTGACCCATTCTGTACCAGCGACGTCTTTATAGTTATGTGTTGGCTAGATTTAGACGATTTTGTGTAGTTTTTGAAGGATCTGTTGTAGTAAGGAGGATTAAGGGGGCGACCTGTTTTTGTTCTCTCCTTTTCTATCTTTCTCTGGCTTGTATCCATTCGGCCCCATTCAGCCAACTATTTTAAGACGTTTATCCCCATCTAGGTGTCGATTTCTTCCTGGCGAGCGATAGCGAGCCAGCATTATATGAAGAAATCCGGCTTCGCCGGAGAAATTTTTCTATCAAAAAATGTACAAATTTAGCCTGCTGTCAAACAAAAATAAAAAATATGCTGGCTCTCTACCGCTCACCAGTAAAAAATTGACACCTGGATGGGGATAAACGTCTTAAAACAGTAGGCTGAATGGGGCCAAATGGATACAAGCCAGAGAAAGATAGAAAAGGACAGAACAAAAACAGGTCACCCCCCTGAAGTGAGATAGTTTGAAGCTTGGTAATTTGCTCCTTATAAAACTGAATAACATCGTCTAATAGTAGCCAACATATAGTTAAAAAGACGTTGCCGGTACCGAAGAGGTTAACACAATTATGAGAACGATTTTTTTTGTTTTTTTCAGTATATATTTATTTCGAAACTGCGAATCTGATACTTACGCCGGCGTTATTTTGTCGGCGTTATACGTACGCATGTATCCAATATTACGCTCTTATTAACCCTTTGAGTACCAGTCTGTTATGCTTTATCCTAGCTACATTTAGACGATTGTATGAAGCTTAGGAAGGATATATGGTAGCTATATGGAAGAGTTATTATAAAACATAATTTTAAGTTTCATCCAATATATATTATTTGCATTACTACTGCGAAATTTATTCTTGAATTTATCCTTGAAATAAACGCCCAATATATATTCCAACGAGCTTCTCCAGGTGATTTTCTTCAGCAATGAGATAAATACACTATAAATCTATACAGCAATCTAAGTAATATTATTCAGTATTGCTCAGTACTAGACAAGCGGAGCGTATTGCAATCGAATACGCCGCTATTCAGGTAGTGGGTAATTCAGGTAATTCAGGTAACGGGTAATTCAGGTAATTCAGGTAGCGGGTATTCAGGTAACAAGGCGCCTTGTTAGATCATTTTAAGACATTCGTGATCCTGATTTTGATGATATTGTTTATGATTTGGAACTACCAGATTCAAAATACCGTCCTAACGAAAGCAACATGTCTCAGATTCGACATGTTGAGGAAACGTGAGACAATCAATCACTTTAATGCCTCTATTCTAAGCAAGGAAGGGAGGGGATACATTATTATATATTGGACTACCGTACACGATGTTTAAGGGGAGGATTTTAGTTGATTCCCTAGACTTCCATCAAGCTTAAAATTACTCCCCCTTGAGCCCCTTTCAAGATAAATTTGTAAATTTTTCGGTAGAAAAATGTCCCGGCTCAAAGCCGGTTCCTCTTAAATTACAGGCTCGCTATCGCTCGCCAGGATAAAATCGACACCTAAATGGCACGAAAGGTCTTAAAATTGACAGAAATGGGTCGAAAGTTCTTAAAATCGTCAAAATAATGGAGCGAACACCTTAAAATTAGAAAAAACAATGGGGCTAACCATGAGGGAGAAAGGGGTCAAGAAAAAAATCCCTCAAGTGGAGACCTCCCCTTAACTCAGAGACATACGGGTAAAATGGCGGCGCTTAATCTTGGAGTCACAGAAGCGGGGTAAAACAAATGCAGAAATAAAACGTCTGACCTTGAATATTTACAATGTTTACATGCATATAAATATAGATATCCCTCATTAATGTATACGATATGTTAGTGCAATCATTCTCGCGCTTCGTTTAGAATACTTGAGTTCCCAAAATCCCTTATAGATTGCTACAAATTCCTACGCCGTTTTCCTGACAACACCGCCGCTATAGTACCGCTTGAATGACACCGGGGTTCGCGGAGAATAGGTCTACACTGAATTAACTCCTTGTATATGGATTTTTTTTCTGAATTCCTTACTCACTGATGTTAGCCCCATTAGTATTGAATACCTACGACGTTCGCCCCATTAATTTGGCGATTTTAAGATCCTTCGCCCCATAACTGTCAATTTTAAGACCTTTCGTGCCATTTAGGTGTCGCTTTTTATGCTGTACTTTAGGAGGAGCCGGCCGGGATATTTTTCTATCGAAAAATGTACACATTTATCTCAAAGGAGGGACTTGGGGATTTAATTTTAAGCTTGATGGAGGTCTTGGGGGCAAACTAAAAACCTCCCCTTAACGTCTGAAACTCACAATGCTCAGTTTGTACAAAGTGGGTTTCTGGAATTGCGTTACGAATTATCATATAATTTTTGTTTAGAGATTTGCGTTTCTTCTCCTTAGCTTAACCCCTTCTGTACCGGCGACGTCTTTTAAAATTATATTCTAGCTATATTTAGACGCTTTTGTGCAGTTTAAGAAGGCTCTGTGGTAGTAGAAAGGGTTTAGTGAGATAGGTCGAAGCCTGTTATTTGCTGGAGACCCTTTCACAACGGAATAACATCGTCTAACAATTGCCAGAATAAATAAATTAATTAATGGGTAAATAAATTGGACTACACAAAATGATGGGCTGCCAAAATCTATACTTGATTATAAAAGAGGCGAAGTTGAACGGAACACAATAATCTACTGTGTTGATATATTATGTTGACAGCAATATCTACCAATCAATTTCATGTTTTAATACACTATTGAATAATGCTACAATCATCGGAAAACCGAAACAGTATTTTTAACAATGAATTTATAGTGTGTGTTCTTTCAATGATATTTTTTCCGGTATATACAGTATAACAGACGCTATAATTGTATAGTAATACATTCGATAACAAAAATATATTCGTAAATCTATAATAAACTTCATATTGTTTCCACATCATATACTGAACAACAAAATATAGTCGATATTAAATTTAACTTTTCCGTTAGCTCTACAGTACCGGCGACGCGTTTTGTTGTATTTGATTTCAGCTTCATTTAGGCACTTTTATGAAGCTCGGGAAGGATATGTGGTAGCTAAAAGGACTAATTGAGATTGTGTGTTTTTTTTTTTTTTCCTAGACCTCCATCAAGCTTAAGATAAATACCCCCATATTTCTGTAGAACAATGCCCCGGCAAGGCCGATTCTTCCTAAATTACAGGCTCGCTATCTCTCGCCAGGAAAAAAATCGACACCTAAATGGAACGAAAGATCTTAAAATTGAGAACATAAATGGGGCGAAACGTCCTATAATACCCAAGCAAATGGAACTAACGTCTTAAATTTTCAAACAAACGGGGCTAAACATGAAGGAGAAGGAAATCCAGAAAAACAATCTTTAAAACCAAACCATTTAGACAGTTTATAATCCGTTATAGCGGTTGTCCTGGATGGGTCGCCATTTTGTGCAGCTGATCCGGTCGTAACGGTTGGTTTAAAGCTGACCCTACCATTTGTCTTATACGGCTACCAATGTTACTACTACTACTACTGCTACTACTACTACTACTACCACCACTATCACTATCACCATTCTAGTTCACCTTCTACCAACACACTGATACCACTACTAATATCACCTTTACATTACCATCATCACTACCACCACTACTACTACCATTATCACCATCTACCACCACTCTGACACCACTACCAATATCACCTTTACATTTCTACCATCACTACCACCACTACTACTACCATTATCACCATCTACCACCACTCTGACACCACTACCAATATCACCTTTACATTTCCACAATCGCTACCACCACCATCAGCATCACCATTTTGTAAGGCTGATCCTGTCGTAATGGTTGATTTAAAGCTGACCCTACCATTAATCTTATATTGCTTCAACTACTACTACTAATACTGTTACTACAAACTACTACCAACATGACTACCACTACTACAACCATTGCATTACTCTGACGACATCAGTATTTTTTTTTTTTTCTATGTGATTGAGGGAGGCAAAAGGCATAACTGCCTATAGCGAGTGCCTCCTCCATAGTTGAAAGAGTGACAGGGCCAAAATCAAGGGACGTTCGAGCCAAAATGCCAACATTACCAACATTACCAATATAATCAGACTATTACTACCCCTACTCTGTGCAACTCTCCTACCCAAGAGTGAAACGTTATTCTCAGACTTTCTTCTATTCAACTGCTGAGCTCTGGAACTCTCTCCCAGAATCAGTCTTTCCCTCTTCCTATGACTTAAATTGCTTCAAACTCCGTGTGTCCAGGCATTTTAGCTCGAACGTCCCTTGATTTCGGCCCTGTCACTCTTTGAAATCTGGGGGAAGCACTCGCTGCAGGCAGTTATGCCTTTTGTCTCCCTCATTCACATAGAAAAAAAAAATAAACAAAAAATACCACTATAATATTAAAACCATTACCAACATTACCACCATCACGACTAACACCATCAGCACACCACTATTGATCTAAAATATAATATAGAGTTATTTTATTATTTGAACGAGGTAATTATAATATCTATATATTCTCAAAAAGAAAACAAAAACACCCACAATTGCGCAATTAATTTTAGATCGTGCACAGACATACACACACACACACACACACATTGAATAAAATCGTCTAAAGCGAGCCAGAAATATAAACAAAAGAAGAAAGGCCGCCTCGCTATTGATTGAGCGCACCGGGGTAAAAATCTCCCCCTCGGATGCGCAGTTGTGTCTATTGATTGGTGCTAACGCGATGAACAACGAGGCGGTTAACGTTATTGATCGTTGAGTGCTGGTGGGTTGTGTTAGTGATTTATGATGGAGAGGGGGGAGGGGGGGATAGAGGGGGCGCGCTCCCCTTTTCTCTTGTCTCCCCCCCCCCTCTCTCTCTCGCTCTCTCACTCTCGCTCTCGCTCTCTCTCTCTCTCTCTCATTTTATTCCTTTCCTCTGTCGTTACTCTGATTTATGATGAGGGAAGGGGAGGGTAGAAGAATAGAAGGGGCGCGCCCCCCCCCCTCCCCACACACACACCACACTCTCTCTCTCTCTATATATATATATATATATGCGTGTGTGTGGGGGTGTGTCTTTGCTGACTTACGTACATATTTCCTGTTTGTAATTTCCGAATAATACATTCTTATTTCACCACACACACACACACACACACACACACACTCATTGTCCCCGTATGTCCTGTTATTATCTTAAATATACAGGGGCCTGCTCAGAATTAAACCCATAACCCCTTGAGAGACTGTGACCCGTTTTGGCAATTTATTCTGTCTATCACTGTACGATTTTACAGAGCTTAGGAAGGATCTGTGAGTATTATAAGGGCAAAGAATATCTCAATTAACCGTCTGACTTCCATATACTAATACTATACTCCCTTTCTTGGATGAATAAAATCCTCTGTAGTAAGTCAATTTAACCCTCATACGGGGGAGGTAGTTGTTCTTTCTCCCTCATGTTTAGTCCCATTAGCTTTGAGATTTTAAGACGTTCGTTCCATTAGTATGGCGATTTTAAGCCCCTTTTATTATATTTTGTATTTTATGCCATTCCCAGGTTGAACTGACGGGCAACAGTATCTACGAGTACATTCATCCGGCAGACCACGAGGAGATGACTGCTGTGTTGAATAACCTCACACCACAGGCACCACCCACACCACACTATGTTAGACAAGGTGAGTCCCTAGCTTGGTACACTGGGGTAACTTCTTTATCCTGGTTACATATAGTCCGGGAACAACACAGGTGGGTATATATAGGTAGATAGACATTATACATAGATGTATGCATAAATTGATAGATAATAAACAAAGCTACACCACATTATGTCAGACTAAGCGAGTCACTAGCTTGGTACACTAGGGTAACTTCTTTATCTTCCACTAAAACCACACTATGTAAGATAAGGTCAGTTGATGCACATATAACACTAATGCTTATCATCATTATTGCAAGGGACTAGAGTTTTCGAAAAGAGGCTCCAGTCCTGACGCTATTCTTGACTTTCAGTGTGCTGGCTTAATAATCCAATAGGGTTAATAGCCTCTGAAGTCCCATTTTTAATTAACTAACCACTATCCCCGAATCCTCTTCTGGGAATTCTCCGTTAATGGATGAGATAAACATGGCAGAAATACTTCCAGGCTATTTTGTTCAGATCTACTTCTTTTGCCCATTTTGTTCAGATCTACTCCTTTTGCCCATTTTGTTCAGATCTACTCCTTTTGCCCATTTTGTTCAGATCTACTCCTTTTGCCCATTTTGTTCAGATCTACTCCTTTTGCCCATTCTACAATGCTAAGAGATTCTTCCAAATAGGACAACATATTCCGTGTATGGACATCTTTCAATCCTTTCCAGTCTAAGTCCATTGATCCCGCCCTCCATTCTCTGATCACTCCTTCCATGAATATGTTAAATAGCCAAGGTGACATCACACACTTGCCTCAAAAACTATCTCACAGAGTCTGTCTGTCCTTACACTTACTATGATTATTACTATTGTTATTATTTATGTTTAACTGTCATAAGCAGCTTCCTTCACATCATAATCAGTACCGGTAGTGTATGTGCCTCCCACAGACCCTAACAATCCACTTAATCATAGTTTTATTTTATTATTTTATTATTTTGAACACTTCATTGAATGCTGCATATAATGTTATACTCTTTGCTAGATATTTCTCTATAAACAAAATCGTTGATGCTGCTCAATGCAATCCCTGCCCTTTCTGAACTCTCTCTCTACTCTTCACCTATACTTACTTAAAATAGGACTTCAGAGGCTACCAACCCTACTGGATTATTAAGCCACCACACTGTAAGTCAAGAATATTATCAGAACTGGAGCCCCTTTTCGATAACTCCAGTCCTTTGTTTGAGAGAGAATAATAGGTTATTAAATATATACTTTTAACATTGTTTTCTAAGCTTGAGTTCGCCATATCCTAATATATCGTCTATTTCTCTTTACAGACACGGAGTTGGAGCGAACGTTCTTCATCCGTATGAAGTGTGTGTTGGCCAAACGTAACGCTGGTCTTACTACGGGAGGCTATAAGGTTAGTACTAACAAACATTAATGGATTTAGAGATGTAAATAAACAAATCATGTTAAATGTGTGTGTGTGCATGTGTGTGTGTGTGTGTGTGTGCATGTGTGTCTGTGTGTGTGTTTGTGTGTATGTGTGTGTGCATGTGTGTCTGTGTGTGTGTGTGTGTGTGTGTGTTTGTGTGTGTGTGTGTTTGTGTGTGTGTGTGTGTGCATGTGTGTCTGTGTGTGTGTTTGTGTGTATGTGTGTGTGCATGTGTGTCTGTGTCTGTTTGTGTGTGTGTGTGTGTGTGTGTGTGTAAATCTCTGACCATTTTGACGAGGTCAGTCCTCATGGTGTTAAAGAGTTGGGCCTATAATTGGGCCTTATAATTAGGGTTGGATGTGAGAGGGATCTGCCTTGTGTGGGCCAATCAGCTTTCTTCAGACTCCCATATTGGTATGTTCTTATGTTATTAAGAATGAAATTATACAACGAAGAATTTAATAGCTTAATCCCTTCAGACTCATATGAAATAAAAACCTATTTTATTTTATGTTGGGTACATTGAATAAGTTTGAATTTAACTCTGTCATTCTTTCAACTTTGAGGGGGACACTTGTTACAGATAGTTTTGCCTTTTGTCTCCTTCATACACATAGGAAACAAAAACCACTATATATTAGACCGTACAAGGTGACCGTAATACCGCTGTTGACCGTAAAATCGAAGTAGTTTCATTTTTCTAGCCTTGGCGGCATTGCATCAGACCACCAGCCTTTATAATGATATGCTGCCTCACGCTTGTGGTATATACACACACACGTACACACAGACACATTCATACATACACGGGCAGAAACTGATACGTACATACACATATACAGTACATATATACTCATACACACATACATATACTGTATACTGTAATATCACACACACGTTCATATATACAATATATATATACACGATCATGTAGCCTACATATAGGCCTATACGTTCACAAACACATACACACACACGTATACGTATGCATGTATCCTATCCTATCACACACACACACACACACACACACACACACAAACACAAACACACACACACACACACACACATAAGGATGCTTATACACATAATATCAATTAATATTTAATCCCCCTCCTTTCACACACACACATAGATACAGTACATGTAGGCTACCCTCATGTGCACATTTGTTATCATACACATACATACCACTATACTATATGCACTAATATAAACATACATTTGTTATCATACACATACATACCACTATACTATATGCACTAATATAAACATACATTTGTTATCATACACATACATACCACTATACTATATGCACTAATATAAACATACATTTGTTATCATACACATACATACCACTATACTATATGCACTAATATAAACATACAGACACTGAAGATACATATACAGTACATAGATACATAGGCCTACATATATAGTTTGCCAGAAAACACACACGTGGAGTACTTTATAATGGAACAAGAGACTGGAGTTCTCAAAAAGGGGCTCCAGTCCTGATGCTATTCTTGACTTACAGTGTGCTGGCTTAATAATCCAGAAGGGTTGATAGCCTCTGAAGTCTTATTTTAACTAACTAACTAACTAACTTTATACATGACACATACACACACATATGCATATATACACACTCACAAACAAAGATACTATATTTCTTTCTTCCACATGAAATATACAGAAACAATAATAGAGAATCCTGACTTAACAGCTGTACCCTTTGCACCCCCCCCCCCCAAAAAAAAAATCTGACCCAACCAATCACAGGGTAGAACATCATCTCAACTGTACACTCTGGCTGACAATTGAATATATACTTAAATATACCAATTAAGCACATACAATTATATCTAAACATTGGGGTGAATAGAATTATTAACATCTACATGAAGATAAATATTCTCGACGGCTACAATTGATAAAACAAGTAAATAATCTAAGTCGAAGTTATAGCCAAGTCAACGCGTCCGAACGAATTTGCTGCCATAAAATGTAAACAAAGGAGGAATTAAAGATTTTAAGCGTTATAAATGAGATTGAAGTTCAGGAGGGGAGAAAATGGTGAGAGTCAGTGTGTGGGAGTGAGCGCACGTGTGTATGTGTGTGTGTGTATGTGATTGTGCAGTCTGTGTGTGTGTGTGTGTGTTTGTGATGTGTGTGTGTTTCTGATGTGTGTCTGCCTATGTGTGTGTGTGTGTGTGTGTCAGCTTATGTGTATGTGTGTGCTGTCTAAGTGTGCCTGCCTATGTATGTGTGTTTGTGATGTGTGTCTGCCTATGTGTGTGTGTTTCTGATGTGTGTCTGCCTATGTGTGTGTGTGTGTGTGCTGTCTAAGTGTGTCTGCCTATGTGTGTGTTTTTCTACTGTGTGTCTGCCTGTTTGTATGTGTGCTGTATAAGTGTGTGTTTCTGCTGTGTTTACCATCATAATATGCGAATGACACATTATTTACTTTACTGATGAGAGATTACAACTCTCATTAATTAAAGCTTGTCCATTTTTGAAGAAGCACAACTCCGTATTGGTATGATCGTGAACATGACCCCCAAGATGGGCAGTCATGGTGTATGTGTGTGTGTGTGTGTGTGTGTTTGCCCTATGCTCCAACTGTGTGTGTGTGTTATTTCAGTATGTTCTAACTCTGTGTGTGTGTGAAGAGATAGGGGAGGGGGGGGGGGGGTTAAAGCCCCACCCCCACCTCACTCCCCAACCCCTCCTCAACTCTTGGGTGGTCTATGGAATGTTGTTTGGGTGTAGTGGCTCCTCCAATATCGTTAACCTTAATAACCCGAGCATCGCCGGGCACACCTGCCAGTATGTCAGGTGAAGGTATTGAGGGAGAAGCCTTTAAAACGGCACCTCGTATTTAATTTGGATGTGAGAGGGATCTGCCTTGTGTGGGCTGATCGGCTTTTTGCAGACTCCCATTTTCTTATGTTCTTATGTTTTTATGTACTTTTCGAAGTGTTGAGAGGAGAGAAGGGGTGTTGGAGAAAGAGGAAGCTGTTGGAGTGGCTTTGTTATGTGTGTTATTAGTCTGTACACGTCTTCGAGGTAGGGGACTGGGTGCAAGCATGTGTATAGTATGTATTGTAGTGAAGCTCAAAACAAATATGAATCTTGTGGAAACTTGCGCTAATGTGAACTTATGTAGGCGTTTGTGAGTGTGTATTTTTTCGAGTGTACGTAGGAATGAGTGTCTTTATATGTGTGTATATGTATATTTTCGCGTACAGGCCTATGGTAGGGAGAGTGAGTGTGTGTGTGTGAGGGGTGTGTGTGAGTGAGAGAGTGAGAGAGAAAGTGTGCGACTGTCTATGCCTACCAGTAAAGCTGAAGTCCGTGCCATCTCCAGGATAACGGACACTCGGACACTAATCCCCGCCCCCAGCCTCCCGAACACGTACCAACCCTGAACTGTCCACGATAACGTAAACTGGATATATAACCTTAGGCACGATCCTATACATACAAATTAATGACCACGTGTACAATTATACTGAAAAGCCATATTTGAGAGGATTAATCTCTGCCCTACCATAGCGTTCCTTCCATTCCAGTATAATAATTATAAACCAGACTCAAGCTGGAAAGCAAGAACGCTATTTTGCTTTGGCCAAGCGAAAAACGCGTTATAAATGTAACCCATCTAACGTAAATTACTCTCGACATTACTACTAATATGCCCTTGAGTATATTATTATAGACTTTATTTATCCTTGACATACCCCTACTTTCTGACACTGTAAGCTGAGTCAAGATAAATGTATGCCTTCTTCGATGAAAAAATATCAATTTGGAATTTAGTACTCCCCCCCCCTCCCCCCCCACCCCACCCTCACTCTCTCTCTCTCTCTCTCTCTCAGTTTTTTTACAAGATGGCCGTCTGGGAGTGACTTGCAAAATCCAGCATAAGTCGTTGGGTCTTCTGTACTCTTCTTCCTCTTCTTCGTCTGTCTTTTTCTTCTTGGTCTACCTTTCTCTCCTCATTCCATCTTCTCCTCCCGTTCTTTTATTTGTTCTTAATCATCATCATCAGCTTCTCCTTTCCCATTTTCTTTCTTCTCTACTCCGTTTTCTTCTTCTCTTCTTCTTCCTCCTTCTCCTCTTGCTTCTTCTTCTTTGTACTCTTCTCCTTCTCTTATTTTTCTTTCTCACTATATGGTTTTTTTTGTCTCCATCCTTCTTCTTCTTCTCCTGCTCATTTTCCTCCTCTTCTTCTTCTCTTCTTCTTCTTCGTCACAATCCGCTTTCTCTCCCCTCTCCTCCATCTTCTTTAAAGATTAAATTAAATGTATTCTGACTCTTTGTCAGACGCTTATGCTAACCATTACTTATGAAAAGTGAATTTTGTTTTGTGTAGATTTGAGGGCTAGTATGTGTGTGTGTCTGTAATTGAGTGTGTGTATATGTGTATGTATGACTATTTAAGTGCGTGCGTGCGTGTGTGTGTGTGTGTGTGTGATATGCCAGTAATAAGTGTAGATTTTTAGTTTGTGTGTGTATGTGTATGTATGACTGTATTTAAGTGTGTGTGTGTGTGTGTATGTATGATATGCCAGTAATAAGTGTATATTGTGTGTGTGTGTTTGTGTGTATGTGTGTGCGAGTGTCTGTATAAGTAGCCTACTGTATGTGTGTGTACTGTAAGTGTGTGTGTATGAGTGTGTACGAGTGCCTATGTAAGTACTGTGTGTGTGTGTAGCGAAATATCATGAATGTACCAGTTTCATTGTTAGACTCACGTTATGTTAGTTTGCTCTCTCTCTCTCTCTCTCTCTCTGGTTAGGTTTATATATAGCTATCTCTATCTGTATATCTATCTATCTGTATGTCTATCTATCTATTAATTCATCTACCATTTACGTATCCCTTCACATAACTTGCAAATTTCCCAACCTAGCTCTCTCTCTCTCTCTCTCTCTCTCTCTCTCTCTCTCAGGTAACCCACTACCCAGCGAACCTTAAACACAACTCAGCCCCCTAAAACAAAAAATCCTCTCAGACGTCTATTATTCTTTTTCTCTACCTCTCTACAGGATATTTGTATGTATCTGTTTTCCTATCTATATGTATCTGTTTTCCTATCTATGTCTAACTATCTTTATTTTCTATCGAACTATCTTCTATCCTCGTCTATCTTATTCATAACTATAGTTTTATCTTGTATTTCTAAGGGTAACACACTACTTGACAAATTTTACATCGAACTTGGCCTCGGTATTAACTCTCTTCAGCATCTCTGTTTCTATATATCTACCAATCTATAGGGTATTTATATATTTATCTATCTATATGTGTATCTATCTATCTATCTATATATCTATTTATCTATCTCCTTTCCTCGTATAGCCTTCCCACAACCCTAGTTTTCTTCAAATATAAAAAGAAAACCACTGCCCTGCGAATAGTCAAAGACCAAACTCGGCCCCCTAAACGCCCCTCTCAGCTGTTTCTTTTTTAGCGAAGTATCAATCTACAGGGTATCTATCTAACCATCTATCTATCTATTATATATCTATTATCTATCCATCTACAGGCTATTAATCTATCACGTTCTCTCTTTCTCAGGTCATTCACTGTTCGGGATATCTGAAAATCAAGCACTACACCCTAGACATGGCACCGTACGACTCGTGTTTCCAGAACGTTGGGTTGGTGGCGGTGGGACATTCGCTTCCCCCCTCAGCCATCACGGAGATCAAGATGCACTCCAATATGTTCATGTTCAGGGCATCGCTGGATCTCAAGCTTATCTTTTTGGACGCCAGGTAAGAAACAGATGGATTGGTATAATACTAGATAGGCATAGAAAGTATTGATAGATTGACGACACAGAGAGGTAGGAACCCTAGGATATATATATATATATATATACTGTTTTTTTTTGGTTTTTTTTTTTTTTTTTTTTTTTCAGAAGTTTATGTTTTTTTCCGGGATGAAGATAAGAGCAAGGTAGGTTTCAGAGTAATTCCTAGATTAATATAATATCAAGGCTAATAGAGAGTTGGCCAGACAGACAGGCATATTATACTTAAGATTTGCAATTTCCCTTTCATGAATGTTGTTTACAGAGATTACACGGATTATCACTCCCATTTCTGAAGCTAGTGTCATTATTCAAGTTATTTCGTCCATTAACGGCGCTGGGAAGAGAAAGAATTGTTTAAGAATACCACTCGTAACATCTCTTTGTGTCCTTCTTTCCAGGGTGGGTGTGCTGACGGGCTACGAACCTCAGGACCTGATTGAAAAGACGCTCTACCAATACATACATGGCTGTGATATGCTGCCTATGAGGATATCCCACCAATTGTGTAAGTTATTGTGTGTGAGTGTGTGTTTGTGGGTGTGGGTGTGGATGTGTGTGTGTGGGTGTGTGTCTGTGTGTGTGTAAAGGAGTTCAAAGAAAAACAAGCAACAACATATCTACTATTCCTTACGAGGCTGCTTGTGTGAGTGTGTGTGGAATACTACACGGTACACTCGGATACCAGACTCTAACCCACTCATAAATGTTTGTGGACGTCGCCTATTTCTAATTATGGAAGTATATCTCTGGAAACGAATGTATGAATATAATTGTCTATGCATCAACTACAAAACCATGTATACTATTATTGAAAAGCAAATTATACACACAATTTAATCCAGATAGTTGTAATTGCATAAAGAAAAACATAGGGGTCGAGGAAATAATGTAAGTGAGCTAGAGACTATGACATTCGAGTGTACCTTCAGTCCGAAATTACGCTGTCGCAACCAATTGCGACAATGCAGAGAGTTAATAGACGTTTCTCAGGTGATTTCCATGTTGAATTAGCTCATTTGAATTTGGTATTTACATAAAAACATTTTTAATTCAGCGTTAATGTGCCCAAGTATGGTCCTTTGACTTTAACCCTATTACAGCAGCAACTTATAAATGGCTGTACGAGCCGCTGCGGGGTATTTTGGCAAATTTTTAAGATTAAGATTAGCTTTTTTCAATGGTCTTGGACCTTTCTATATATATACTGTCTCTATACATATAGGCTACGGTCTCTATATATATGGTCCCTATCACTGTCTATCTCTCTATATATGGTTTCTATCTCTGTCTCCCCGCAGTACTAATGAAAGGACAGGTGACCACAAAATACTACCGGTTCCTGACCCGTGAAGGCGGCTGGACTTGGGTTCAAACCTACGCCACCATCGTTCACAACTCTCGCTCCTCCCGCCCTCATTGCATTGTGGCCGTCAATTACGTTATCAGGTTGGTTAACTTTGTGATTTAAAGTACGGCACTAAATAATAAGCGTTTCAAACGTTTATGTGTTTTGATTTGAATAGGTATGCCAACTAACACTTAATTTTGACTATTCTTTGTTTTAACTTTAAAAAAATCAAACTGGTATAAATTATTTGAGCAAACTCCGGCAAGAAAAGTAGAAATATGTATTTAAATATTCATAGAAGATATTGGTTGATTGGTGATTTAGTTGTTGATAATTACATCATATGGGTGACTGGGTTAGTGTCCTAGTGGATAATTTCAACTACAGCTTTCAAATCCTGTAGACCACATCTCAAGGCGGAGTTTCAAACATAATTAGGGACGATAGTTTTGAACACTGGAAAAGAGGTCACTCACCTCTCCAATGTTAATTTCAATGAAGGAAGTGTGGAGTGATACGCTTGCCACATTTAACACAAAGACCCTAGGAGTGAGTCCAGATTTTAATGTGTGTATGTGTGTGTTTCAGCGAGGTTGAGGCCAGGGATCTGCGACTGTCGTGGGAGCAGGTGGGAGGGGGGCGGGGGGATGACGCTGTTGGTTGGGGGGAGGCGGGGCTAAAGGGCATCACAGGTGGAGGTGGTGGAGCGGTCAGCAGACTCAAGTGCCGGACCTCCCCCTACCCCTCACCTGCCCCAGCTGAAGTCCTCCACGAGGCTCTGGATCCACCTACGGCACCTCCACCTCTCCACTACCCATCCCCGATAGCCCCACCCCCCCTGGCAGCACCCCCTACACCTTATCCAGACCCAAGACTGGCGTGCTATGCGCCAACGTATGATATCTACGATGATCGTTATATTCGAGCCGACGCGAGCCAGTATGTAGGTTGTGGTGCCCCATTAGATCACACTGGCCCCTTGGCTGTGCCGCCTCCCCCCTCCTGTCACTATACTAGTATGAAGGGTGGAGGGGGTGCCGGGGGAGGGGGGTATGAGGAGCGTCCTTGGAGCCAAGGATCCAACAGCTCCTCTGCGTCTGAGGATCCACGGCATGAGTACCTCACCACCACCCCAACTACTAACAACAACAACTCTAACCACCACAACAACAACAGCACCTCCAGTACTATCACCAGCACAACAAACAGCAGCAGTAGTAGTAGCAGTAACAGCATCATGTATCATCTACACGACTACTATCCATCAGCGCACGATAAATACTACACCACCGAAAAGCTGCAGTATGCAGAGAAGTCTCCGGTATACGCAGACAAGACTCAATACGGGGCACATGTGGGCACTGGGGGCTGCGTCCGCGGGGTCTACAGCTATATGGACACGGCGACAATACCAGGAAGCACACACGGGACGGAAGCATCAAGTGCCGCAGCCGCAACCATGGGAACTACCAGTAAAACACCCCAAGTCATACCCCAGCCTGGGTACACATCCGTTATAGTGGACGCTCAACAGTACTACGCTCAAAACGAGTTTGTACACTAGCGCGCTCAACTTAGAAATAATCAATTCAACTTAGCACTAGTAATCAGAACTAAGAGGCTGAGCTTGGAATATAACAACTCAATATAGCACTAGTAAGCTGAACTTGTAATAAGAACAACTGAACACAATTCGTAATTGCCTCAAGCGATTGAAGATTGGAAACGTTTGTTATTTTGACCAATTCAAACTGGACCTCACAGACTTGTACAATACTAGTAAATATGGCTGTGTTCAAGAATATATTTATAAATTTGAATATTTACGGTACCTTTCTACATATCCGATTTGTCAAAATATACTCAGAAAAGTTGACAGAATTAATAATTATATACACCATATGAGGAGGAACAATTTTCTGACAATGTTTCGCATGTAGTTTCATCAGGTGTGTCATCTGCCTGATGAAGCTACTGTATATGCGACACGTTGTCAAATATAGTGCTCCTCCTCGTGTGGTGTTTATATTCTTATCCGATCTGAATTACCTAAACCCTGTCCTAAACAAGAAGACCAAAACTCTTGAACATTAACCTCTATCACTCATAAACGACTAGAGTAATCGAGCTTATATTTCTACCATTTCGGGAGGGTCAGCCAGGGAATAGGTGTAGAAACTCACCTTAGGCAACTCAGTAGGCTACTTGGTTTTGAGAAATCATTGCAGAAAATCAAGATGAATAAAATGAGCTTAATGATCAAAAGAAATGGTAAAATCAATCTTTCTCAATGCAAAAACCTGTTACCCGGTCAATATATTTTACGTTAAACTTTTATTTTCTTTCCAATTGGCAATAGTATCCTCAATGATACTGCAAGATTGGCTTGGGATATTTTCTGTGCAATAGGGTATACTGTTTAGGTTGGCAGTTGTAACAATGATTATACACTGAACACAGAAATATAGATAGTAATTTCACCGGTTTGCTAAATCTGTGACTGATAAAATTACAATATTATGTTGCACTGTATATTGTATAAATTGAGAAAATATTTTCTACATACTTTGGCATATATCCTGCAGGTTTAACTACTTACTAGCTTTATTTTTGTTACCCATTTAATAAGTTAGTTTTCTGTAAAAGTATTAGTAGAAAATGAACACATTAGATAGCAAACTAAAGTATTTTAATAATTTATTAAATATATTTGACTAAACTACATTACTTTCTTAGAATTCTTAGATTTTGTTATTGCATTATTATTTTATCCAGACATTTAGTTCATTAAAATAAGTATTAAGTTCAGATGTAAGTTTGAATTTGAGTTTAGCTTTCAAAAACTAAGCTTCATTTTGGACCAATGGGAGGGCGGCGTTACTTAAACTAGAGCGAATCACAGAGGCTTTTGTATAATTGTAAATAGTAGATGTTAAAAGGAAGCTATTTTGATTTTTTATGAGTGTAAAACTGGCGTTACATGTGTATTTTTTAGGCGTTTATACTGGCCAATTTTGGGTTATAATTTGTATTTCTTGGATAAAACACCTTAAATAGAAGTCACACAGATCGATTAATTCACTTTATACCAGGAGTTCATGACCACGATACATTTGGATGCCCACACATATTAATTCGAGGACTTCACCTATTTTTAATTACAGAAGTATATCTTTGGACACTAATTTATTGATATAATTTTCAATACATCAATATTAATATAAAACTATATATATTAAATATTGAAAAGCAAATTTTATCCAAAAATCAATCAAGATAATTATAATACCACAAAGAAAAATATTGGGGGTCGACGAATTCTTATGAGTGGGCTGCGAGAGACTATGGCATCCGAGTGTACATAAATCAGGTATTTGAAGGCAATATCCAGGAATTTGTGGTGGAAATAAAAATAAAAAATAAAAAAACGGTCCAAGGATACAAAACAAAACAAATCGTCTAAGAATGCCCGTGTAACACCTCCTTAACCCCTTCAGGATACGAAGACTGGTTTGTTTCATTATAATCTGGCTGTTATTAGACAATCTTATGCAGTTTAGGAAGGATCTCTAGGAATCAAAGGGTAAAAACTATATCAATGAACGCTCTGATTTCCAATACCCTTCAAACACTATGTCAATTGACCCTCATACTTTCAAAAATCCATCAAAAACTATCTCGGTTAACCCTCTGACTTCCTCAGTATCTTTATAAACTATGTCAATTATCCCTCTTACTTCCATAATCCATCAACAACTATCTCATTTAACCCTCTGACTCCCTCAGTGTCTTCATAAACTATGGCAATTTAACCCTCTGATTTCCAAAACTCCTTCAAGATCTATATAATTTATCTCTCTGGCTTCCATAATTCCTTCCTAAGCAGAAAAAATCGTCTATTGATAGCCAAAATAAAGAGAAGAAGCACGTCCTTGCCTACTGAGAGTTAACTGTGTGTGCGTATGTTTGTAATCTAATTGGATCTGTAAATACTAGTGTAAGTTTGTGTGCGTAATCTATGTAATTCGTGGTGTGTACACAGGTAAGATGTAAATGTGTGTATGTAATGTGTAAGTCGATGTATGTGTATATACAATATGTGCATACAACACGCTGTACAAAATGAGATGTGCAGAATAGAACACATAGGCTACAGCCGCTGTCACACGAGCGATTTTTCCGGCAATTTGTAAGGGCAATTGTTGTCTGGCAGCTTCACAATACAAGTTCCATAAGTATTAAACTACCTAACATAATCTAACTTCGATCTAGTTTCCGATTCCAATGTCAAAATATCCCTAAATATCACCAGAAAAACTTGCTCATAGAAAATTGACGGAAAAAGCGCTCGTGTGACAGCGGCTTTACTCAAACAAAATTGGTACTCATTTTAAGCGTTTTAACCCTCTCGCGGACAAGGACGCAATTTGCGCCTTTTCTTTTGGGGTTACTCATAATCCTTTGTGACCATCAGGGGTGTTTAGAAACCTTACTTCATTCTCTGCAGTTGTCTTTGAGCGAGCTGTGGGAAGAAAACTAATTTTGGAGAGATAATTATAAGATTAAGAGGAGTCTATCTCTGAATACTAAACGGCAACCGCCAGTGGGTTATAATCTTACTTATATATGGGTTCCAAAACCCTAAAATAAGTGTTTGAACTGCAACACATGCGTACCAATTAGGCTATGTTGCAGTTATGTGTATATTTTGCACTAATGATTTTGCCAGTGTATGTAAGTGTAATATGTAAGGTTAGGACAAGAGAATCACACTCACATAATCAACAAGGAAGAACAATAAACCATGGTGGATTAGTATATTACGGTATCTCAACAGTTTCGGTGTCAACTGGCTCCCTCCTCAGAGAACACACCGTGAAAAATGAAGGGTTTGAAAAAGGTATATACGATTAATGGGTATATTGATAGAGATTTACCTTTCTATCCTAATATTACAAATATATTACTAGGATATATCGGTAAATCATTATCAATATACCCAATTCTGTTATATACTGTATATATACAGTATATAATCCTTTAATGCCTTTTATTTACTGAGTGGTAGCTCATGGGTGGAAACAAGCTTGATTTTACTATATTTAAATAATATTACATATATTTTATTTCAATTTTCCTTTCATATAATTTTTGTATATATATTTATTTGAGTAATGTATTTATTTTATGTTTATATTCTAAGATTATCTTCAAACCCACATGTGTAAGTATATAATGTATGTACGTAAATTTGTTTGCATTAAAAGTATGTAGGGCCGATATGTATGAAATATGTATCGGTGTAAGTTTATGTGCGTTTATATAATGTATACATGTATAATGTATGTGTGTGTGTGGGTGTGAGAGAGAGAGTGTGTGAGAGAGTGTGTGTGAGAGTGAGTGTGTGTGCAAGGGTGTGTGTGTGTGTGTGTGTACAGTAGTCATAAAGCTTGGTCATGTAAATACTGTAATATATTTAATGTCAAACAAAAATATTAATAAAAAAAATCTTTTCCAATTTAGTGCTTTATTTACCTGGTTTATTTAAGGTTTAGGTGCTCCAGAAATGCAGTGTAAAGACGATTTCATTCAGTTTAGGAAGTGCCTCCAGCACTGAAATGGGGCGAAAGTTCGTAAAATCGCCAAACTAATGGGGCGAACGTCTTAAAATATAAAAAACAATGGGACTACACACGAGGGAGAAATGAGTCAAGAAAAAAATCCTTCCAGTAGAAATCTCCCCTTAAATATAAGAACACAAATACATACTGGATATCAACAATTTTTTATCATTTACGTGTTCAAAATTTTACTAGGAAAATAAATATGAGCGAGAGGGAGATTTACATATATTTATATAAATACACTGACCACACAGACCTTGCGATCCCAGCGAGGTGGTCACAGGACTTAATTCTAGTGGAGATAGCTAACCCGAGAGTAAGGGACAGTGGAAGGAAAGGATAGCAAAGAAGACGAAGAAGATAGAGAGAGAGAGAGAGAGATTTAAGGAGATAAGTGAAGTAGAGTACAAGTGGAGGGGAGAGAAGAAGTAGTTAGTATCTCAAAAACCTTGCGGTCCATCCCGGGGAGATCTTCTAGGTTAAACGAGAGATTGCATAGTGCACTACCCTCATTATAAAGTGTGTAAAATACTATCTACACATGGGACTGGAGTTCTCGGCAAGGGGCTCCAGTCCTGACGCTATTCTTGACTGACAGTGTGCTGGCTTCATAATCCAGAAGGGTTGATAGCCTCTGAAGTCCTATTATAACTAACTAACTAATAATAATAATAATAATAATAATAAAACTAACTATCTACTCTCTTCATGAACTGCTCTACTGACAAACTATTTACAACTTCCAAGGAATTTTGTACATAAATTATTTGGTGAATTTATACTATAGTGTTCATACATTTATACTTGCCCTATCAATATATACAATAAATATAATAGAGGTGCGATAAATTATGGTTATCAAGTCAAGTTAAGTCTGTCACTCTCACTCACTCTCTCTCTCTCTCTTTATGGGCGGTAAATAAAGGTCACCAAATCATGTCTCAAGTCTCTCTCACTCACACAAACATACACACACACACACACTCTCTCTCTCGGAGCGGTAAATAAAGATCATCAAATCAAGTCTCTCCTCCCACAGACTCACTCTCTCTCTCTCTCTCTCTCTCACAGCATCACCATGACAACAACACGCACAGGGTCACACAGGGGCGCTTCTTCCCGCCGCGTCACCGCTAGGATCGCTAACCTCGCCCCGTCACCCTTTGGACTCGCAACTAGAGAACATTGAAATAGAGAGCACAAATTCGGAAATTTGATTAGCGGTAGTTCTTGTCGTAATTACCAGTAGTACAATCGCGCTAATAAGTGATGTCTCGGCACCAAGTATGTTTTGTTCAATAATTGGTATGATCAATATCTAAGCTTCATTTCTTCGTATCGAGTGCAATATACAAATATGTGCCTACACTTACCCACCCTATTCAACATCTGACAGACATTAATACAGCACAGAGCAAGCCAAACGTAATGACAGCTGGGACATATCTTATTAGCGCGACCGTACATTGCTAAGTATATACATTAATTGGGTATATTGATAATGATATAGACCTTTTATTGATAATGATATAGACCTTTTATTGATAATGATATAGACTTTAATAAATACCAAGGGAATTAATAGGGTATATATAGATTAATTGGGTATATTGGTAGTGATTAATAGGGTATATATAGATTAATTGGGTATATTGGTAGTTATTTACCTTATATTCGTATATGCTACGTTAAAAATCAAAGCTTTAAGGGGAGATCTCCACTTGAGGGATTTTTTCTGGACCCCTTTCTCCCTCACGTTTAGCCCCATTGCTTTTGATATTATAAAACGTTTTCCCCATTAATTTAGCGATTTTAATAACTTTCACCCCATATTAAGACCTTTCGTGCCATTCAGGTGTCGATGTTATCCTGGCGAGCGATAGCGAGCCTGTAATTTAATAGGAACCGGCCTTCGGCCGGAAATTTTTTCTACCGAAAAATGTACAAATTTATCTTGAAAGGGACTCAAGGGGGTGTAATTTTAAGCTTGATGGAGGTCTAGGGAACAAACTAAAAGCCTTAAAGGGGGTCTAGGGGCTGTAATTTTCAGCTTGATGGAGGTCTAGGGAACAAACTAAATACCTGCCCTTAAGCAGGGTATATAGGTAAATTGGGGTATATTGTTAGTGATTTACCTTTCTATGCATATACAGTATAAGATGGAAAACATTTTTTTTTTTTTTTACATATGAAATCCCAGTACGTGTGAAGTGTAGACATATTGACGTAGAAATAAAATGACGTTATAGAATAAATCATATATATTGAAAGTTACCCCATCATAATCTAACCCTTCTGTTTCCTTCCTGCTCTCTCTCTCTCTCTCTCTAAGACCCCCCCCCCCCTCCCTCCCAATTCAAAGATTAATTTACCGCTTCTAAACAGGATGGTACCTTAATTTCTTCATGATACACAGACTATATTGAATGCTATTATTATAACGAAACTATAATAGGTTATTCCGGTAAGGTGTTACAGCCGTGTTAGTACTATGTCTTCCAATTAGAACATAATATAAAATACTGATAATGTTTTCAGGTGTATACATTGAAGTGTTCAGTATTCAAATGTAACACAAATCTACTCATAATAAGTGCTTTTCAGGTGTATACATTGAAGTGTTCAGTATTCAAATGTAACACAAATCTACTCATAATAAGTGCTTTTCAGGTGTATACATTGAAGTGTTCAGTATTCAAATGTAACACAAATCTACTCATAATAAGTGCTTTTCAGGTGTATACATTGAAGCGTTCAGTATTCAAATGTAACAAAAATCTACTCATAATAAGTGCTTCTCTACTTCTCTAGGGGTATGTTATGGACACGTAAATTACCTTTTCAATTACCATAATTTTGTAGTGTGGCAAACTGAACTAATTGGACGGACTTCATAGGTCTATATTAACAATGACATACACTGTAAAATGGTTAATTAGCTTGTCCAGAAAATATAACCATATAAAGGCATATTAGTTTAATTGAGCCCATTTAGTAGGAGAATAAGAAGGTAAATCATCAATATACCCTAACAATTATTGATATACCTATGTTTAGCATCTATGGTGTACAATGCACGCTACACACTGATATATCTTACTAATACAATCCTTCTGGAAATAACATAATACGCGAACAATAACATATAAACCAGATTAAAGGTAAAACAAACGAAAAATCCCACGACCAACCAATCACATGGTTTGTTTACATGTGACGTCACGCCCCCCTCGCGCTGATTGGCTGAAGGTTAACCAGACTTGTGGAAAAATGTGTTGTTGGTAATAAAGTGACCAAACCGTCACCAATTAGAGAGAGAGAGAGAGAGAGTGATATGTATAAGTATTAGTAGATAGTCAAAGGAAGGCACATTCATTTGTTTATCTTACTTTTTGAAAATATAAACGGTGAAAACAATTCTTACATTGTGTTCTGTAATGAATACTACCTCGGTGAATCTTTCTGTAATGGGTTCAAATTACAAGACTTAAATGACATGCCAGTCTTGTTAGTGTTGTGTTCAATATTAATAACAAACACATTCCAGTACACACACACGCGTACACACCCATTCCAGTACACACACACGCGTACACACCCATTCCAGTACACACACACGCGTACACACCCATTCCAGTACACACACACGCGTACACACCCATTTTCCAGCACAATTAGACACACATACACACACATAGACTACACACACACAGTCAGGTAGCTATACACACAGCCAAGCGTGATAGGCAGACTCATATGCAAGGCACTCAATATTAAGAGTTCCGGGAAGTTTGTGTGTTTATGCTGGTTGTGTGTGTGTGTGTTTTTGTGTGTGTGTGTGTGTGTGTGTGTGTGTGTTGGTTGTGTGTGTGTGTGTGTGTGTGTAACTATATTTGATATTGTGTGTGTGTTGGTTGTGTGAGTGTATGCGATGGTTTATCTGTCTATCTATTCAGGAAAATGACAGGGAAGTTACAAGGAATAGTTAGTATCTTAGAAGACTTTGTGGTCCTTTCCGGGGAGATACTGGAAGTGGAATGAGCGATTGTATAGTGCACTACACATATTACAGTGTCCAAAATACTATCTACTCTCTTTTTGAACTGCTCTGTTGAAAAACTGCTTACAACTTCTGAGGGAAGTTCGTTGAAGGTAAGAGAGAGAGAGAGAGAGAGAGAGAGAGAGAGAGAGAGAGAGAGAGAAGGAACACGGGGGAGAGGAGAAAAAGGGCAATTTTTCCTCTTGGTTGAAGCTGATAAGGCACGGAGAGAGAGAGAGAGGGTGTGTGTGTGTGTGTGTGTGTGTGTGTGTGTGTGTGTATGTGTGTAAATATATTCTCAGCGTTGTCATTCATAAACTGCAAACGTTAATATGTATGGTAGCCTACTTGCAAATTTGTGACCGAAAATGCGATGGATGGGCTTATAAATGAGAATGGGGGAAACCTGTGACAATAATTACAATACTGTTGAGGGAGGGGTTAAATGAGGTGGTAAATCGAATGGTATAGTTTAGAAAGATGGGACGACATACAGTTTATGTCATTAACAGGTGTAGTGGTAATTTTGGGCGTGGTGATTTAGGGCATAATGGGAGTATTTTGGCTGGCTCAGGCAGGTAACCAGACTGATGACCTCAGGACCAATGTGCGCGCAAGAGTTTCATATACAACCCAACTAAGGACTCGAGCTAAAACTAAACTCCTTCTCTCCCCACTACCGTAACAGTATTATTCCAATGTCCATAATTGTGTTGTCCCTATTCGGGCTCTGTCTTGAGTCGACCCCCCCCCCCCCCCACACCCAAAAAAACCAGTGGGAATGTGCCTGAGTATATACATACTGTACATACATACAATACTGATATCAGTTGACTTCACCCATTATAATTATGTATGCATTTCTCTCGAAACGAATTTATGAATGACATTTTCTATTCATCAACTACAATTACATAAGGTTAGAAATGATCGGAGAGAGTGGATTTCCCATTGCGCAACCAAATGTTTGCCGAAAAAACCTACATCTGTCACTTTGCTCAAACAAGACATTAGACTAGACCCACTTGCAACAAGAAGACAAATACACTACACAGACAACAGATGTTATATAACATCACTACTAACAACTTCGTAGACATAGACAAAGATATATATTTACACTCTACAAGTATACGAAATACGAGACGCAGCCACAACCTAAAATACCACACCTATCAGGCAAACACGGGCATATTTAGACAATCATTTTTTTCCCGGCAGCATCCAAGAGTGGAATCACCTCCCATCTCATGTAGTTAATAGCCCCACTCTTATTCTTTTAGAACTAGGATCACCAATCATTACATCCCTAATCCTGATCCTGTCCCCAACCACTAGTCCACATGCACAACCCCCGCATATCATGTCGCCCAAGAGCGGCCCTCTTCGGGTCCCACTAAGTAAACGTAAACAAAATTCATTGAAATGCAAGGTCTAACCAAAAATCAAGCCAGATATCTATAATTGCACGAAGAACAACATAGGGGGTTTACGAATTCTTATGAGTGGGCTAAACACTATGGCATCCTAGTGTACTGTTTAACTCTTACCATCCATCCCAGTAGGTGTAGAGGTTGTGGGAGGGGATCTGTCCTTACGTCCAATTTCAATCTCCCATATCTTCTTTAATTTCTCACTTTGTATACACTTCCAGAGGTTCCAGAGCTTCTCAAGTTATCCTACGCGCCACGGAGTATACGGGAGAAGCAACGGGAATTACGCAACTCGAAACGCGCGAGTCACATAGCAAAAAATATGTAGAGCAAGATTGACACAGGCTTGGCACGCGCGAAATCCTAAGCCATTACTAATCTTCCACGGGGTACTGTTTTATATTTATCCATAATACACTTTAATTAACTGTATCGTTTATTTGTATTATACTGTTCTGCTTGTAGATTAAAGGAAAAGTGGACTTGTGAAATATTAGCGAAGTAAGAGGGAGATAGTAGGGGAGCCGAGATTGAAGATGTGCTCATCGGTGAAAATATGTAAACAAATAAGGTGGAGGAGGAAGAAAAAGAAGAGTGGTGGAGGAAGGGAAATAGACGAGAGAGAGAGGGCGTAGTGGGGGGGGGGGAAAGGGGGGTAAATTGTATATCCTTTAAAGAGCGTAATAACACCAAACTCTATACACTCTGCGTACTATGTGGACGACACATTATGAGGCAGATCCCTTTTATACCCAACTTAGTGAATAAGTTAGAGATTTGACGCCGTTCTTGAACTTATCACAGCATGAGGTATTTTGTTCCACATGTTTTGCAATTCTGTTGGAAAAGAAGCAAATGCATTTATTTATTTTAAGAGAGTTTATTGATATCGTAATTATCCCTTTGACTCCTAGAGGTAGATTATAAGCTACTAAAGAAAATCGTCTAAACCAGAATATGATGGAAATTACGTCATCGTGCTGATGGGGTACAAGCAAGGACAAGAGAAGCACAAAGGAAAACAAGCAACAACAGCTATCTTGTTCTTTACGAGGCTGTTTGTAGCTAAATTACCTACCCTATTGTGAAAAAGAGGAACGCTCAGAATGAAAGAGGGCTATTCACTTGTAATTGCACCTAATGGCGAAATATTTGTCAAGGCGATTTTTTTAAAGTTTGGACAGTAGGCTACAACACTGAATGACAACTGTAACTTGGTAGAGCATTCCAAAAATTCATCATTCGATTGAAACAAAAATATATGCTTTGTTTCATGAGAGTAAAACAGGTTTTTAAGAGAGAAAGAGAGAGAGAGAGAGAGAAGCAGATACATATAGATATAGATAGTTAGATAGATAGACATGTAGTTAGATAGATATATAGATAGATACACATACAGAGAGAGAGAGAGAGAGAGAGAGCATATTGACTCAGGTTCATGGATACAGCCTGTGGTAGTCTGGTAGGCACGCTCTACCACCACTACCAAACACCACTACCACCACTACCACTACCACCAATACCAAACAACGCTACGAACATTACTATCATTAGTACTACCACTTTTAATACCGCCACTACTACCACCACCACTACCACTACCAACATAACTACCACCACTACCAAGATTACTACCACTACCACTACCAACATTACTAACGGCATGCTTGGACACACGAAGTTTAAAGCAGTCTAAGTCATAGGATGAAGGAAAGATTGATTGAGAGATAGAGTTCACTCGTTGAGTAGAAGAAAGACAGAAAATTAGCTAAATATTGGTTTGGAAGGCTGAACAAAATAGGAGTGGGATTGTGTTGAAAGGTGGGTGCCTCGCACTCGCCGTAAAGCACGATAGGTCCTATAAGACTGACAAAGAAAATGTATTAAAATAGACAAAACTAGTAGGGCGAACGTCTTAAAATCTAAAAACTAATGGGGCTAAACATGAGGGAGAAGGGGGTGTTTATTCTTACAGCCTACCCTTTTACCACCTTATATTTTTACAGCGTAGGAATGCGGTTAATCTTGACTCTGTAAGACCTGCCTTATCTAACCAACAGTAGTACCCTACCCTACGTGCCTAAGAGCAACACGGACCAATAAAGTGTGTACAACAACTATTGGAGGTGACTGTACGGTACGTGGTTGAGAGCAACACGTATGACTCGGGAAATTAAAGGGGGGTGGGGGTGTTGTTTCTGGACCCCCTTTCTCCCTCATGCTTAGCCCTATTAGTTTGGCACTTTTAAGGCCTCTCGTGCCATGTAAGTGTCGATAGCGAGCCTGCAATTTAAGAGGAATAGGCCTTATTAAGGCCAGTGCATTTTTCTACCGAAAAATGCACAAATATATATCGAAGGGAATCTTGGGGGTATTTTTTTAAGATTATTGGAGGTCTAGAGAGCAAACTAAACAAACAATAATAATAATAATACAAATAGGCCTAATAAGAAGAAGGCCATGATGTATGTTCGTAAGGTCTAGACTCTACAGAACAAACACAGATACTAATAATATGAAGACTAATTGATTTATGTTCGTAAGTGAACCGTAAACGTGTCTAAGAGCAACACGGATCAATGAAATATAAACACAAACTATTGCACGCGCCTATACGGTACGTGTTTGAGAGCAACACGTATGACTCTGGAATTAATTCAGTGGATGGCGCAGGCGTGTGAGGTCCATTGGGCTCCACCAATCACAGCAGCACGATCTGTGACGTCATCATCAAACCAGTTACATCTAAAGCACGAGTCGCATGAACGTTTGGGTACATTTTTAGTTTTGGTCAGTCATGAGTCTGGGTTTTGTTTTTTCTGATGAGTTTTGGTTTTGTGTTTCTTAGTACCTACCGTCTTATGTGATTCAGTCGACCTTAAGCCCCAAACTATTAAATTGTTACCTAACTTAGCCTAGCTTACTTATAGTTATCTAGCTTAATCCTTTCATACACTGGGGATTACCGTTGATTATTCAGGAAGATAATTATCTTAATCTCATATCTACCTCTAAAGGTTTCTAAACACCCCTGATGGTCCCAAAGGCTTTTACCTAACTTACCAAACCCAACACAACTTAGTTAACCTAAACTGACCTAGCTTACCTATCCTAAAATATACCCAGCTTTCATAACCTAACACAACATAAACTTTGAAACGACGAAAAATAAGCAAACACAGTTGTCCAGAGAATCGTGATGCCAGCCGTCTCTCTCTTCAATCTTCATTAACCCATAAATGCAAAGTAAAAATAATGTAATGTCCGACGGAAATAGAAAACAAAATACTTGCTGAAATAATGAGATAAAATATAATACAAAAAATAATTAAAATAGAGGCGAAGACATTACTAAAAAAGTAACAACAGATACAATAACACAACTAATGAAAAGAAAGGTGATGATAAACAGGAAAAATAAGGAATGAATAAAGAAAACAAATATGAAAACAAAAAAATAGAGGAAAACGAAAATGAAAGAGAAGCGAGGTTAAAACAAAGATAAGAACAAAGATAAGAACAAAACAACAAGTCAAATACGAAAACAACAGAAAAAGAAACTAGAAGACTAAGAAAACCCAAAAAGGAACCGAAATAAGAAAATAACCAAATCTAGACAAACAAGAAAACAGAAAAAAAGACAAGTGAGCTAAGAAAATAACAAAAAACAACAGGAATACGAAAACAACAGAACAAACAACAAATACACTAAGAAAACAACAGAGAAACAAAAACAAATATGACAACACGAAACAAGAAACATGGATAGAAATAAGAAAACAACAAAAATATCGAGAAAGATAAGAAACCCACTGAAAAACAAAATAAATAAACAACAGAAAATAAACAAAAGTGAGAAACAAATGACGCTCGTTGTGGGTCTTGTCTTCGAATGTTCTAAATAAGAACACAAGAACATAAGAAAATGGGAGTCTGCAAAAAGCCGATCGGCCCATACAAGGCAGATCCCTATATGGAGTTTTTGTGACATTATAACTTTGGACTTCAATCACGTTTACAGAGAGAGAGAGAGAGAGAGAGAGACACGCTTTCTATACTCTTTCTCTCTTCTTACCCCTCCCCCCCCCCCCTAACCCTCTCTCTCTCTCTCATTTAAATATACTTTTTAGTTGCAACTGAACTCAATATATTATATTACAAATCTTGTTAACCTATTTCTCTCTCAACCACACACACACACACACACACACACACACACACAAATCTCTCTCTCTCTCTCTCTCAGAACTTACCAACAATGAAATTATTCAAGCTCAGCATAATCACTCCAAAGTTAATTAATCATTCTTAGAACCTGATTAACATCTAGCATTATAACTACATCAACAGGCTTTACTTAAGAAGTAGTTTTCAGATTGAGGACACATTTTCATATTTCATCTTAGGGGTCATAAGGCGATTTGTTTATGAATTCAGGATACCCCATGGGAATAAAAAACGTTCACACTATCTCAATTAACCCTCCGGTTCCCTCCTAAGCTGGATAGAATAATCTAGTTATGGTAGGAATAAAGGAAAGAAAAGCGTCATGGAATACTAAAAGAGAAAATTCACAAATTACGCTCAAGAGAGGGTCTGAAGGGCGTGTCTTTCTAGCTTGCTAAAAATAGTCTCAAATGCAATCAAAACCATTAGCAATAAAAAATACACAATAACTCAAACTTATGTTCAGCTTTCTAACAATGTCAATTTAACCCTTTCAATATAGTCTGTCTCTTACTATAATATGGCTAACAGTAAACTATTCTATTTAGCTTAGAGGAAGGCTCACTAGGAAATGAAAATGAATCTCAATAATTCTTCTGACTTAAAAATGTCCTTCATAACTAAATAATCTAGCCTACATGCCTGCTTTAAACCCATAGATGTTTACAATGAAGGCATACTCTCTCCCCTTCCCCCCAAAAAGAAGAGTGTAAGCAATGCCTTTTCTAATGTATCATAATCTATTAACCTTTTCAGTATTATGACCCTCTGTTACTATATTTAGGGGAGCATTTGATGATTTAACTCAGCTATTAAAGGCCCTATAGGGATTGAAGGGGGTAATGTCTGTATCAATTAATGTACTGAGTCCCACACATAGCTTCTAATAGTAATAGTTCTTCTAATATCAGTCATAATAATATGTGAAGATGTATCATGGCATACTAAAAAGATTATTTAGATGATAATGGCAGAAGTAAACATGTATAAATCATATCCTTCTTATGTATGTATATATTTGCTGTACTCTATACAAGATAAAAGTAGAGTTCATCCCCCTCCATACTTAGAACTACCGCCTTTTGTCTTCATACCCCTCTGTCCCCAAGACAACCTTTCTTTTCCACGGTTGAATGACGACTGGTCCCATCTTCACAATAGAGGGGGCGTGGCTAACCTACATGTCTGGGCGGGCTACGACAGATCCCGGGCGGTGATTGGCCAGTGGAGATAGTAGATGGGGCCTCACCAATTCTTCAATATCCCATTGGTTGTCATGGGTAGGAGGGGGCGGAGCTAGGGGGACGACATCAATTCCCCGCCAAAAACCTTACTTCCGATTGGTCGTTGTCTTGTTTGCTTTGAAGCTACCGGGCTCCCATTGGCTGCTGAAGGATTGTTTACATTTTTTGTATTCTTTTTCCCCGCGCAAATTTGTTCAGTGCTCTTTGTGTGTTTGACGAAGAGGGTAGATGGAGCCTCCTTTTATTTATATTTATTTATTCTCTTTCAATTCTTTTGGATATTTTTTCATCTTTCTGTATTTCTTTTTCTACACGCGAGGGGCACTACAATAAGGATAACATAAACATTTTAAGGGATAAGGGCATGAATTATGTGAGAGAGAGAGAGAGAGAGAGAGAGAGAGAGAGAGAGAGAGAGAGAGAGAGAGAGAGAAAGAGCGAAAGAGGAGGTGAAATAAATATAAAGAAAAAGTGAGTGAATTAAGAGAAAGAGAAATAAGATATATATACCACAGGGCTAATATTTCATCTGCCATGCTTTTCCTTACCCCCAAGAAATCCTTAATAAAATATATAACATTATCTTGAACAAGCTGCACTAAAGATAAAGTAAAAAACGGAATTCGTAAGTTATGCAGAACTACACTTAATATTGGACATTCAAATGTAACAAAAGAGGGTCCACATACAAAGTGTTTTGTGTATTTGTATTTAAATTAGTACCGGGTATACATAAACCATTGAAATACGATATAAATATATTATTTTTGCCGCATTTAATGACGCATATCTTACAGTGTCAGTCGACGGCGTATTCAAATCTTTAACTATCTTTTTTTCACAGCTGACGACGATGCGAAATGTGTTGCTAATTATGAACACTTGACATTAAGATGATACAGAGACATGGTCGTTTCATATTTATCTACTAGGTATCGATACATCAGCTGCTAAAGGATTCAATTTGTCATCAGCTGAAATAAAACCGACTCTAGTTCCATGAATTTAAATTATACCCAATCTTTAGAAATATGTAGCCTACCAATAGTTGAATAATTTTCAAAATAATTACTAATTTCAAAGATGGCCAGACCCACATATTTGTACAACTTATCGAAATTGATTATATTTATCAACACGACAAATTAATTAGATAGTTTGCCTTCCTATTTCATAATAGTTATTTTGTATTTATTTATTATTTTTTATTTATACTATATTGTTTTTGCATAGAACAATAAAACTAAGCCATGATTCAATGACAAAGGGAGAACAATAGTGTAAAAAAAGAAAGAGAGAGAGAGAGAATCTCCTTTTACATTTCAAAATACACATTAAACACCCTCAGTAACTTATCAAAAGTATAAACACGGGCACAAGAAGGGCATAGCAAATAATTGGGTAGCCTTTATAATGCTCGAAGGGACTGGAGTTCTCGAAAAGGGGTTCCAGTCCTACCGCTATTATTGACTTACAGTGTGCTGTCCTAATAATCCAGAAGGGTTGATAGCCTCTGAAGTCCTATTTTATTTAACTATACTGCTAGAGATTGAGTTTTCTATAATTTACTCGACTGATTTAATACTACCAATATGCCTCTGTAAGGGTGTATTATTATGGACACTTTAATTGCCCTTATCATACCGACAATGTTTACAGGGTGTGCCATCGCATACTGAGAGGGTTGAGCTGAATAAAATCGCCTGCTGTTAGCAACAATACAAAATATGAGAAGAGGGTCAACGTATTGGAAGGGTTAATCCCTGAATCCATCTTTCCTTCATCCTATGACTTAAATTGCCTCAAACTCCGTGTGTCCAGACATTTTGGCTCGAACATTCCTTGATTTTGGCCCTGTCACTCTACTCTGGGGGAGGTACTCTTCACAGGAAGTTTTTCCTTTTGTCTCCCTCGTCCACATATAAAAACAAATGTGTATATATATATATATATATATATATATATATATATATATATGTGGTGCAGTGGTGTGTGGTGCAGTGGTCTTGCCACTGGCCTGGTAATCCAAAGGTCCCGGGTTCAAATCCCGATGTATCAATGGGAAGATATTATTGGGATGGAATTTGTGCTGTACCTAGTATCAGTGCATTACCACAAGCCCACCGAAACGTCAATAAAATACCCTCATTGTTCCCTGATTAAATAGCACTGTATGAATATTCCCATATTCAAAATATGCTATAGGGGTGCAATGCCTGGTGAGTTATCTGCTCAACAGGTGGCGTTGTGTGTGTGTAAGTGTGAGAGCCCGAGTGTAGGGGGTGAGACAGTGAAGCACGGGAACGAGGTGGCTTCAGAGATGGGGTCGTTTCGGGCCATGAGTGAGCACCGTTCCTCATGTGAAGGCAAGATGGCAGGTGCTCGTTGTACTCTACGTGCTTCACATGTCTCACTCCCTAGACTGGAACAAGACCTCACGGGCTTCACTGTTCATTGTAAAGCGGTGAATGTTAAGGCTCTCAGCCTATGCCCGAGAGGAAGTAAGTTGGAATATAGAAAAAAAAAAAAAAAAAACAAAAAAAAAAAATATATATATATATATATAGTATATATACTCCGTAATCATCCCCCCCCCCCTCCCCCCCCCCCCCCCCTCTCAGGGGCCCTCTGCCCTCCCTGTTTCGAGGAGAGAGAGAGAGAGAGAGAGAGAGAGAGAGAGAGAGAGAGAGAGAGAGAGAGAGAAAAATGAAGCATGGGGATATGACATATAAGCTAATTAAAGGTAGGCCTAGATGTAAATGATCGAGAGAATGAGAATTAGAAAGAGAGAGACAGGGAGTGGGGTAGATAATGTGTGTGTATGTATGTTTGAGCCCACGCACTTCACTGTCTGTATCTTAGTCTACCATTATTAGGATATCAAAGAAAACGTTGTGGTAACAGAGAAAACCGTATTGTGAAGGGTAACTATTTCATTACTTTATTACCCCCCCCCCAACACACACACACATTCACATATAAATTATAATACACACACACATACACACACACAAACACACATTCACATATAACACACACACACACACACACACACATACACACACACAGACTCATACAACCACACACCCACACATACGCACAATCCCCACAGTTATTCAGTACAAACACACACACAAATTCACTGTACAGTCACTCATAAAACGTATGTGGACCTCACCTATTTCTATTTATAGAAGTATATCTCTGGGAACGAATTAATGCATATAATTTTCTATACATCAACTATAGGTAGCGCCAACGAACTTGACAATAATCTTCTTATAGCTCAACATGAATGAAAGCAATCGGGCTGACATTTCTATAATTTGGGAAGAGTCCACCAGGAAATAAGTCTGGATATTTACAGCCAGTTTCCTGAAGTACCTTTTGAGTTACGAAGAGGTGAGGGATCGATATAATTGTCAAGTTCGTTGGCGCTACCTATACAAAAATATATATACTACTTATTGAAAAGGAAGTTCCGTCCAAAAAACAATTAAGAGAGTTATAATAGCATACATATATTCACAGAGGGTTCACAAATTTGTATAAGTGACTGTACATTCGCGTTAATAAGTCATGTCTCAGCTGTCATTACGTTTGGCTTGCTCTTTGCTGTATTAATGTCTGTCAGATGTTGAATAGGGTGGGTAAGTGTAGGACCATGTTTGTATATTTCACTCAATATGAAGAAGTGAAGCTTAGATATTGCTAATACCAATTATTGATCAAAACATACTTGGTGCCGAGACATCACTTATTAGGCCGACTGTAGATAAAATATGTTAATGAAAAGAGCAATTAAAGTGGTGGTATATCCGACAATAGGCTATCCATCAGCTCTTTCAGCACCGGTGACATCCTTTTAACTTTATTAACTTTATTGTAATTGTGTTAGAGGTGTAATGGTTTATGTTCTGGGTGTGGTACGGTCCCGAGTTAGAATCCCGGGAGGACCATATGCTTTCATTAGTTTATTCAAATACATTGGTGTTTGTAATTAATGATTAATGTTAAGAACGGGGTGTTATTTAATACTATAAGACAATATTATTCAGTATAACCCTTTCAGTACCAGTGCTGTCCTTTTAATTTTACGTTGGTTACTATTATATGATTATATTCAGTTTAATAGGGGCCTCCAGCAATTAACAGGCTTCGAACTATCTCACCTAACCCTTTTTACTACAACAATGGGCTGGAGTTCTCGCAAAAAGGCTCCAGTCCTAACGTTCTTCTTGACTTACAGTGTGCTGGCTTAATAATCCAATAGGGTTGATAGCCTCTTAATTCCTATTTATATTTCAATTAATACTACCACAGATCCTTCTTAAGCTGCGTAAAATCGTCATAATATAGCTAGAATATAATTAAATAGACGTCGCAGGTACAGAAGGTGTTAATATTCCGTGTCAATAAGAGGTGCTTGTTAATGAAGGAGTTATTGATATTATTGTTATTAGTATTCATGATTATTACCACTCATTGTCTGTGTTTATATAACGTCCTCCCATGACCTGAACTAATACATTAACAAGTATTATCACACGACATGCATATTCAGTATTGCAACAACACCTTTCACAGATAACAATAACCTGTGCCAAGAAATTAAGTAGGCCATAACTCTTGAACATTAACCTCTATAATTCACAAACGACTAGGGTAACGTAGCTACTATGTCTACCATTTGGGAAGGGTCAACCAGGGAAGAGGTGTGGACAATTACAGCCCGTTTGCTCTAGCCATTTTTGAGTTAAAGTGGATTGAGTTCACGATTTCTGGAGGCTAAGTAGGCCATAACTCTTGAACATTAACCTCTATAACTCACAAATGACTAGAGTAATCCAGCTATTATGCCTACCATTTGGGAAGGGTCAGCCAGGGAATAGGTGAGGGAGATTACAGCCCATTTGCTCTAGCCATTTTGAGTTACAGCGGTTTTAGTACACGATTTCTGGGCTATATTAATCAATTAAAAGCATACCCCTTTCCTGCTGTCGTAGAATATTACTGGTGACATCCTTTTCACCATATTATGGCAGCTATTGGGTGATTTTATTCAGCTTAGGAAGGACCTGTGGTAGCTGAAAGGATTAGTCTATTTTTATGTATTTCACATCAAACGCGTACTCCCAATGAAATTAATGAAAGCATGTGATCCAAGGGGATTCAAACAGATTTCCATTACACAATCAAGACATAGCCTGTAGTGTTCCAAAAGCTAGAGGGCCTTCCTAAACTGAATAAAATCATCTAATATATGCCAGAATATATCGAAAAGGACGTCACCGGTACTGAAGGGGTTAAAAATCGCTAGTGTGAACCATGCTAATAATATACTGTCAACACGTCGTAGAGGATCAGAATTAACATATCTGCCACCTCTCTGAAGACTTCAGTTGCCTGTCAACCTTCGAAGGGAGAACATCGTTGGTCCTAGAGAAAAACATTTAATATTTACTGTCACCTCTAATTACTCGTCTGGTTGATCCATTTTGGTTAGTCACTTTTTGTTTTTCACTACCAGTTGTACTTTATAAGAGATCGATGGCGTTTAAAAAAAAATATTATCGTTAACCCGTAAAGTGCGATAGGCATCGCGGAAGGCACAGTATATAAACATGTGTAAAAAGAACCCTTCAAATACCGTGCCAGTGCCAGGAAACGTCTCAAAATTGTATGGCACATAGAAAGTAGTAGTATAATCCCTATACCATACCCCCTCCCTCCTTCAACTTTTCCTTTTATTTAGTCCATTTTTTAGCAGTTCATGTTAACAATGAAAATATATTGCTTATGATTATGTTATTGTCATTTTCGAACTCTTTGTTTGCAGTCAACGAAACGGGCCCACCGGACATGATCTGACGGGGCAAAATGATAGAAGTCGAACATGTCCACTTACACTGTAGTTAGTTGTTATACCTTGCCGTCTATATACCATATCTTCTTATAGCTATACTCTGTTCCAAATAAGTAGTTATAATATAAAACTTGTAAAATTAAAATAAGCCAGAAATTGTGAATCCTAACGTCTGTCATTAAAAAAGGGCTGTAAATGTCTACACCTGTTCCCTGGCTGACCCTTTCCAAATGGTAGAAAAATTAGCTTGATTACTCTGTCCGTTTGTCAGTTATAGAGTTTAGTGTTCAAGAGTTTAGGGCCAAGCAAGTGTCTACCACCCGAGCACCCTTCCAACCCCACAACAACAACAAGTTCAAGAGTTTTGGCTTACTTATTTGGAACAGGATATAGCCGAGATCCTGTGTTTTGGTCAGTGTCAGTGGTCAGGGGCTCCAGTCCTGACGCTATTCTTGACTTACAGTGTGCTGGTTTACTAATCCAGAAGGGTTGATAGCCTCTGAAGTCCAATTTGAACTAACATATACTGTAGTTAGCTATTATGCCGTACAGTAGCTACTATATATGCTCAAGTCACGTCAGGTGAAGGTATTGAGGGATAAGCCTTTACAACGACACCTCGTATCTACTTTCCGAAGAATGTTGAGAGGGGAGAAGGGGTATTGGAGAGAGAGGAAGCTGTTGGAGTGGCTTTGTTATGTGTCTTATTATACCCCGTCTTCTTAAAGCTAGCTGAGCGCCTGTAGTTTGGTCAGCGTATTGAGTCCAAGAAGATGAGTCGAACGCTGAAGACAGGAGCTGAGGTGGTGCCAGTGAGCGAGGAGTGGGTGGCTAGGATGGGAAAGCGGATGGTGAATTTCAACGGTATGGTCCGCATCGGGAAGCACGGTTGGCTCTTTCCCAAGACTGCCCCGCGGATCTTGGACCGAATGGTGGATTTTAAGGTGAGTGTGCTTGAGATTAACCCTTTCCAGATACAGTGACGCCTTTCTGTTCTGTTTCCGGGTGTTATTAGTCGATTTTATTGAATTGAATTGAATTAAAATCTTTATTTAGTTTAAAATAGTTACATTGTAAAACGAATAATAAAGAAATTTGCAGAAAAGGCTCTTTGATGAATCTATTTCATCTTTTAATTAAGAGCCCTTGGTTTAAAAAAAAAATGAATTTAGGAGAGGTATATGGAAGTCAGAGTGTTGATTTCATTCCGCCACATCCTTCCTAAGTTGTATAAAATTGTCTAATGATAGCCAGAGTAAACCGCCAAAATGCGTCATAATCTTTTTAAAGAGTTAATCGGATGGATAAGTTTATTACGTGGATATGCTGCTCAAGATGGCCAAAAAATATCCAAACCCATCTATAAATCCAGCACTTATCCACGCAGTTCATGAGGAAGGACGTGGTGGTGATGGGCTTCCCGAAATCCGGAGCGACGTGGCTGCAGGAGGCACTGTGGACCATGACCCATAACAGGAACCTGGACAGTCCTCTGGCGGATGAGGACCTTTTCTATCGCTCGCCAGAAATTAGGTAATAGTACACGGTAGTCTGTATGCAAGGGGAGCCACTGCAGGTAACCAATATTATGCCTGGCAAAGAAATTCAAAAGGAAGGCTCTAAGAAAAGAAAGGAATAATGACGGATTTAGGGATTCTACAGGGATCATGGTCCATGGAAGGGCCACAACTTAAAACTTGAAGACAAACAAGGAAATATCGAAGATTTAGGGAGATGCAGAGTAGAGTACCAAGGTGTGTAAGAACAAGGGCCAGGTATAGAAAAGGTAGACGTTTCATGCAATATTTGTTTATAATCATATCCTGAAATCACTTGCACGCCTTACGTGGCTTATATCAAGGCAGGAACATAGGAACATAAGAAAACGAGTCTGCAGAGAGCCGATTGGCCCACACCAAGCAGATCCCTTTCCAACCCAACCCATAGATAAATGTGTGAAATATCTTCCTCCACCAGCGCCGACATGTTCGTGTGTAAGGAAGGGATGGACACCTTGCCCTTCCAGACCCTGAACGCCACCTTCCAGAAGCTGTGTCCGGATAAGAGGATGGAGGACGGGGCCTTCATACAGATCGGGGAGATGTTGCCTCGTCCACGGGTCCTTAAGATGCACTCTTCTATCGCACTCATGACGCCCGACTTCCTGGATAATCATAAGGTGTGTTTTGTCCCATTCAGGTGTCGATTTTTGCGTGGCGAGCGATAGCAAACCTGTAATTTAGAAGAAACTCGTCCAAGATGCACTCCTCCATCGCCCTCATGACGCCCGACTTCCTGGGTAACCATAAGGTGTGTTTTGCCCCATTCAGGTGTTGATTCTTTCGTGGCGAGCGATAGCAAACCTTTAATTTAGAAGAAACTCGTCCACATAGTTAAAAGATTGAAAACAAATAAACCCATCAACAATAATTACAAAAAGACAAAACAGTATCCCCTCATGGAGCATATACTGTAGCGTTAATTAAGATAAATTCATGCATTCAAGTATTGCCGAGTTATGTGTAAGCGAGTCAATTATTCTACTCATACATACATGCAGGAGAAAGCTCATATGTTCAGTGCAGGGAGGGGTACAGTTTGACCTTTGGGTACAGTCGCTCTCATGATTTCGCACCCTCTATGGTAGCTTTAAGTTTCTTTTGTTGTTGTTTTTATTTCATGTTATTCCTTTGATAAATCTTCCATACGTTCTTTCCACATCGTGAATTTTATAAGTTAGTTTGTCTTTATACTGTGCAGTTTCTGGTTTATTTTAGGAGTATGGTTGGTTGTTGGAAGGAGCATAATAATTTATATTGGTTCAGGAGTAATTTATCGAGAGGACTTCCCTAAGTGGTTAAGGCCCCATTAATTGCTCTTTCCATTCACATATGCATAGCCTACGTGAGTTGCAGTTGGGATGTGTGTACATGCTTAGATTGATATGCAGGATTCGAAGTTGCATAATAAATCGTAGGCAGTGTCCACCAACCTTTAACTGTCTTCGTGGTGCGATGTATAAGGTGTTGATTTTCGGTGTGAGCATCCTGGGTTCGAGTCCACGGACTGCCACATGTGTTTGTAAATTTCATTAATCGATTTTAGGAGTATGGTTGGTTGTTGGAAGGAGCATAATATTTGGTGTGTTTGTTTTGCAAGATTTACGTTTTAATCTACATGAAGGCAATATAGTGTGATAAAATAACGTGTTTTTACCTCATCTTAAAGCTAAACTAGGATCGCCTAGAATCCCTCTCCAATAAGTAAGAACATCCAACCTTACCTGACTTTACAACTAAACTAGAACCCTTCCCCATACATGATACACCTTACCTGATCTTATAGCTAACTCACAAACACACTACCTAATCTTATAACTAATTTACAACCCCTTCCCCAATGATCTGGAGTCGACAAAGCTTACCTGATCTTATAGCTAACCCACAAACACACTACCTAATTTTATAGATAACTTAAAACCCTTTACCCAATGATCTGAAGCTGACACACCTTTCCTGATCTTATAGCTAACCCCTTCTGTACCGGTGCCATACTTTTAACTGTATTCTGGCTACTATTCGACGATATTATTCAGTATAAAAGGGGCCTCCAGCAATCAACAGGCTTCGAACTATCCTATCTCACTTCACCCTCTTTACTACCACGGATCCTTCTTAAACTGCTCAGTCGTCTAAATATAGCTAGAATACAACTAAAAACACGTCGACGATACAGTATAAAAGGGGCCTCCAGTAATTAACAGACTTCGAACTATCTCACTTCACCCTTTTTATTACCACGGGTCCTTCTTAAACTGCACAAAGTCGTCTAAATATAGCTAGAATATAACTAAAAACACGTCACCGCCTGACTCGCCGGTACAGAAGGGGCTCACCTACAACCTCATAGTCTCTCCCCAGATTGTGTACATCGCCAGGAACCCCAAGGATACCATGGTCTCCTACTACAAGTACCTCAACAACCCCGACAACCTCCTCTACACTGCCGGCATGGAGGAATTTGTACTCGACTTTATGAATGATGACTGTAAGATAAGTATGAGGGTTTTAGTAGTAGTAGTGGTAGTAGTAGTAGTAGGCTAGTCAGTCAGTAGCCAGCCCTTACTCTCCTCCCACAAGGGGTAGGGAGGATCAACAAAAGACACAAGAAAGGAAAAAGAAGTGACAGGAGAACACATATAACAGTTCGCCCACAAATATTCAGAAGCACCAATCACTCATCAGCCCCCGAAATCAATGACTTCACCTCAGATGTAGTAATAGTAGTAGTTAATAATTATTCATCTATTTTTTTATTTCGTTCCTCTATACCCCTTTCAAGCTTTCAAGGTTTTATACCCTTGATTGTTTACAGGGTACGGTTAATGTGTTTGTGTGACTCAGGAGTTACAATTAGCATATCTTCTCTAATCTTGAATGTGTTAAATAAATCAACATATTTATCTCAGTGCGGTTGTGTCCTCGCAGTATCTACACTGTTAAAATGGTAGATTATTACAGACTATTACTAATACTTATACTAAAATATCCTCAACCATATTTTTCCAGTGTTGTTTTGTCCTTACTGGAGTCACCTGAAGGAGGCCTGGCAGAGGAGGGACCACCCTAATATGCTCTTCCTGTTCTACGAGGACATGAAGGCCGACCCAATGAAGGCCCTCAGACAACTGGATGCGTTCATCGATACTAAACTCACGCAGAACCAACTCGACAATGTGAGTAAGAATTTGTTGTGTAAATTATCAAACGTACTCTCTATACGGTTACCTTTGATTCCTAGATATCCTTCCTAAATTGCATAAAATCGTCTAATGATAGCCAGAATAAACTGTCAAAACGTGTTGTAATTCTCAAGGGGTTAACTTACTCACCAGGTGGAGAGACACACGTCCTTCAGCACCATGAGAGCCCGGGGGGTGCCCTTCCAAGCTAGGGTGCTCAACTTGGGCACCACTACGGAGGAGAACACTTACTTCAGGAGAGGTAGGTGGGAGGTGGATGGGTATATTGATGAATAGAGAGGGCAGTAGAGGTTAATTGATAGGTAGGTAGGGAGGAAGGGCAATGGTAGGTACAGTAGTAGGGAGCTAGGTGGGTAGATGGGAAAGCATTGTGGTGAGTAGGAAGATAGGGAGATCAGTAGTTTGAGAAGTAGATAAATATAAAAACAACTACAGTAGGTAACGGTATATAACTTAGATAAACCCGTAAGTTTTCTTCAGTACCATTAGGACCCTGGGTAAACCCTTCAAGGATAGGGTGGTTAACTTGGGCATCACCACGGAGGAGAACACTTACTTCAGGAGAGGCGAGTAGATGGGTAGATTGATGGATACATAGGGGGGTAGGTAGATGATTAATTGGTAGGTAGGTAGCTTGGGTATGCTATATTTGTCTGCTTATGTTACCTGATAGAGTGTAGGCAACATTATGTTTTTTTAAATCCAGGATTGAAGAATTCTCAAGGTTGGGTGTGTATTACTGGGTCTCGTAATTTGTCATGATATAGTGTGCATTATCATTAAAATTATCCAGGTTTCTCAGTGTTGGTTGTGCAGTTTTGTCTCTGTTCCCCTGCAGGTATCGTGGGAGACTGGATGAACCACTTCTCACCCGAGTTGACTAAGAAGGTGGACGACTGGGTGGCGGATATGTCACAGAAAACAGGCATATCCTTCCCTCAACACCAGGACTAAATCAACATACCCTGTACACTTTAACCTAGTATAATTTGTGCTAGTCTAACCTAAACTAACATATCCTACCCTAATCTAACATACATTGGCCTAATATAACATGTCATAATCAAAGCTAACATATCCTAACCTACTTAAGCGTTGTTTCCACATAGCGATTTTGATTAGTTTTGTCTTTTTACTGTGTTCGTATAAGTTTTGGTTTGTTTATTTTGCAAGTTTTACATTATAATACTTTAACTTAACCCGAAGTAATTATCCTAACTTAAAACTATTAAAGGGGATGGAGCACATGAGCCCCTTAAATGATGTCCTTATGATTATACCCTTGACTCTCCATAGCCTCCTGATAGAGCATTAAAAACAAGGACAATAAACACCAGCTTCCATTTTAACGGTTTTATTATATATATATGACTAGACAGCTTAAGTTTTTACAGTAACTCCGTAAGTACACCAGCAGGTTCGAACAGCGGCCCCGGACACTCGACCCTCGCCCAGCTCTCAATCCCGGTCAACAGGAAGACAGAATGAGGATAGACTGAGCTTTAAGACACAAAGAAAGGGAAGAAAATAGATGGGAAAACAAATGGAGGTGCAAATAAGAAGAAAACAGAATAAAGAAATTAATGTAGAAGGAAAAGGAAGAATACGAAGAGGACAGCCAAACTCGTGATAAAAAACATCTCTTAAGAGTTTGGATGTTCTCTTCCTATTGAAGCTGAGATTCCCTAGGAACGTTCCCCGAGAAAAGAAAGAATGAAGAGATAAAAGACGAGTGAGTAGGTTTCATAGTTAGAATGGGTACTGTAGCTACGTTAAATTTGGTTAGGATACATTTGATTAAGGCAAGGTTATTTTAAGTTGGGTTAGGATGTGTCAAGTATGATTGTGATAGACTAAGGCATCTTGGGGATACTAGAACAACAACAATGATAGATTTAGGCTAGGGTAGATTTGGCTTGGTTAGCTTAGGAGGATTGATTTGGCAAGATAAGATTAGAGTATGTTAGGTTTGATTTAGCTTGGTTAGATCATTTGGAATGATAAGATTCGAGTAGGTAAGGTTAGGTTAGGTTTGATTTGGTTGGGTTAGCTTAGGCTTGGTTAAATATGGAGGATAGAGTTGGCAAGATGAAATTAGATCAGGTTAGGTTAGGTTAGATTTGGCTTGTTTTGGTTAGGTTAGGCTTGGTTAGATAAGGAGGATAGATTTGGCAAGATACGAGTAGAGTAAGCTCGGTTAGATTTGGCTCGGTTATGGTCACACCCTCGGAGATCAAGGTGGCTGGCACTACATAAATAGATTTAGTTAGGTTAAATTAAGAGGGTAGATTTAGCAAGAGAGGATTTGATTAGGTTAATTTAGGGCAAGTAGAAACAACAGATTAAGAGGAAATAAATCAATATTATAAAACCATTTAGCATCATAGTTAGATAGAAACATGAGATTAAGAGAATAGATTAAGCAAAGTAAGATTTAGATTAGGTTAAGTTAAGCATGCCAAGAGATTAAGAGATTAGACTTAGATTAGGTTAAGTTAAGCATGCCAAGAGATTAAGAGAGTAGACTTAGATTAGGTTATGTTAAGCAAGAACAAGAGATGAAGAGAATAGATATAGAAAAGTAGACAGATTAGGTTGGATGGGAACTAGGGATTAAAACACTGACCGAGGCTTGAATCAACACGAGGCCCGCTAAACCAAACCTTCGCGTCAACAAGAGATATACACAATGCAGTTAGTGGGACGGGTAGCCCACATACGCTAAGGGAGCCCACCTCGCTTTTTTTATTTTTCTCTCCCTCTCTTTGGCTTGTATCCATTCGGCCCCATTCAGCCAACTGTTTTAAGACGTTTATCCCCATCCAGGTGTCAATATTTTCCTGGCAAGTGGGAGCGAGCCAGCATAATAAATATTTTTGTTTTGACAGCAAGCTAAATTTGTACATTTTTCGATAGAAAAATTTCTCCGGCGAAGCCGGATTTCCCCATACAATGCTAGCTCGCTTTCGCTTGCCAGGAAGAAATCGACACCTGGATGGGGAAAACGTCTTAAAACAGTTGGCTGAATAGGGCCGAATGGATACCAGCCAGAGAAAGAAATAAAGAAATGGAGAGAAAGATAAAAAAAAGCTGGTGACCCTCCTAAGGAAATCAAACTGGCCATTTTCTTGTTTTGGCCAGTTTAAAGAGGGAGGGAAATATCGGTTTGTTCATTAGTTACAAAAGTAGAGGATTTGTAAAGGAATCTCTCAAAAATAGTGGACTCATAAATAGCATGGATGAAGTTACTATAGGCGAAAAGTTGCAAACATTCACACTTGCACTTTTGAAGAACATTAGGTTTATAGTAAGCCATATGATAAGAAAAATAAATAAATAAATACAGCATTGATTGGAAGGATAAAGGTAGATCCAGACAAGCGCTTTTATTGACAGCATAAAATTGGCAGTATCCTGAGGCTCGGGAGAAAACCCAAACTGGCCGACGAAAAATATTTATTCCAAACAGTTACGGAATAAATGTTTTTCGCCTGTTAGTGTGGCTTTCTCTCCTGTTTTGATGACCGCAGGGGAGCGTGCTGCCCCTTCGAACAGTCTGCTGCACCAAATCACCACCCAGAACGAGGGGCGACGCGCTCCTCGGTGCCGCTAGGAGAGTGGCGAATATAACCTTAGGTGACCTTACGTAGGTTTTGATGATCATACCAGTGATTTTTTTGGTATTGATAACAAGACTGTAGTCTGATTATTGTAGTTGGCTAAATGTACATACAATTTGAAATAAGAAGTAGCTGATTTGCCAAGAGAACAATGGCCGAAAATAGCGCTCGTAGGAATCAACCTTAATAAGAAACTACTGTAATTCACCAACTCAGAAGCCAAAAGTGTGCTCTGACCAACAGGAAAGTGCCACACAGCGTCACTTTTCCCCAGAGACAACAATATCTGCGTACAAAATGTGCTGCAATACAAGCAATGCCAGTCGCCGCGGCATTAATGTTATCACCAGCTCCATACAATAACCAGTATACCTTCAAAGGAGGGCAATGGTTGAGATTCACTATTTCAACCATTTGATATCAACCAGTGCTAAACCAACCAGTACCGGTAAAATGACGTAACTTTGGACGAAGAGATAATTTCAGACATTCTGGACAAATATATATTGAACCGCAGTCATGGGATAAATACATGATGTTATGGAAAAACAAGTAAGTGGAAGTGGGAGTGGTTGCATTGAGGCAGTTGGACAAAATTCAAAATAAAGCTATTAGATTAATCAATAACCCTGCAATCACACAGGACCTTCCTACATTATCCATACAAAGAAACGTTGCATCCCTTGCATTATTCTACAGATATTTTCACAGCAATTGTTCCGAGGAACTTGCTTCAATTGTGCCGCCTCTCCACATCTTTCCCCGTAGAACTAGGGCAGCTGAGAGCGCCCATGAATTTACACTTTCTCCTCCACAATGCAGAACTTCTGCTTATCAAAATTAATTTATCCCTAGAACTACTACTCTTTGGAATTCACTTCCCCAAGTTGCTTTCCACAAACTTACAATCTACAAAAGTTTAAATCCAGTTGTTACAAACATTTTATGAATGGAGGATGCCTTTAGGCACATGGACCTTTTTGTTTTATCTGTGTTTTTCCTTCCTCCGTTCATTGTCTCTTTTAAAAAAAAAAAAAAAAAAAAAAAAAAAAAAAAAGTATGCGGTGTTCTTCCATAATGCATTTTTCAATTTTTCCATAACTGTAGCTTATATACTTTTATCCAGAAATGTCCGAAGTATACTGTACCCCCTTGACCGAAGTTAGGCCATTTTACGGTACCAATAAAAATTATAAGTACAGTACAGGTATCAGATATAGGAAGTTTTAGGTGACTTTATGGGACTAGTGGTGACATTGATGCCGTTGCGGCTTTAGCATTGCATATATTAGATGATACTGATACTCATATTTAAAAACAGTGCTATACAATCTTCTCCAACAAATACAGCAAAGTTCAATACTAATGATTATACTGTATTCAGCTTAGGAATGGGATAAAAGGAGTTGATTATCTTAATATAAATGGGTAATATGCAGTGCTGAGTAATGAAATGTTTATACAATACAGTGAAGCTTGGCTCTTAACCCACCTCACACCAGCAATTCTGTCAGTGGATTTGTATCAGAGTCTGGAATCCATAAGTGAGTTTCTCGGTGTCCAATACTGAACCGGTCCTGTTTCTTCATTTTTTATTAGTTTAACCAGACCACACGAATGCCATATTAGAACTACCAACCAGGGTTAGTGAGAAAAAACCTTATCGCTTGAGCGGGCGGAACTACACCAACATACACCGACAAATAATGTTTCTCATATTATAAACATGGACAGAATGTTTACTTAGAATCTGTGACTCTGATACAGATTGACAAATAAGGTTTCTAATATATAAGCATGGACAGAATTTTTTACTTAGAATCTGTGACTCTGATACACACATTGAAATAATAAAGTTTCTCATAAATTACACATGGAAAAGATTTTGACTCGGATTCCGTGACTCCCATACAGATCTCCCTCACTATCCAATGCCCCAATTTGCTATAAAAAAAAAAACTTTTAGGAGCGGGTTTTCATGAATGTAACCCAATCGTAAATCGAGGGAGACTTGTATGTACAGGGACAAATTGCTGGTGTGATTTGGGCTTTACACAGAGGATGAAATACCGGATAAGTTATGGACACCTAAATAAAGTTAATTTCTGGTTTAAAAAAAAAATGCGTTTGAGTTGTACATAGCTAATACCTGAAGTTTATGTTGGACTTGTGTGTAGTAGTGAAATATATAATGTACAGTCGATGTCTAAAGTATTGAACGACCTCCACAATTTGAAGAAGAATTTTAACGACCTCCACAATTTAAAGAAGGATTTTTACAAAGTCCTTAGCGGTGGACTGTTTTCGGATTTGGCAGTGGCATGGCTGGTAGCGCGTCTGGCTGCTGATTGTAGGGTCTGCAGTTCGATCCCACACCATGCCATTGGTAGACAGCAAGAGTTTGGGCAGCTCAGTCTAGCGATTTGTGGTAAGTCTCCAGTAAAGTCCCTCAAACAAGGACATGCTTTAGCCCTGTCAATCATGGGAGTGTGCGGTGATTGAAACAGTATCTTAACACATGCGAACCATGCCTTTATATTAAAGCTTTATTCTATTTTGTTTAGGAGCATATCTTCCTATACCAAGAGAGAAAAATAATTATGAAAGCTGAGAATCAAACAAATTGTATCAGAACATGGAGGATTTTCATTTGTAGCTCTGAGACCAAGGCATCAGGCAATACTGTAGATAGATAGCAGAGAGAGAGAGAGAGAGAATAAATGTTTGTTTAACCCGATCACAGAGTTTTGATAGATAGCACAGAGGATTACAAAGATGAAATTGTGGAGGGTCAATACTTTAGCTCCCGACTGTACTTGATAGTGGAGTGGTTCTATTTACAGTCGTGTGTGAGAGATGATGATTATATTCAGCTTAGGAAGAGGGTACGCATTCTTAGACACACCTCATCGTTGTCGGAGGTAATTACAATAGCTACGGCCGTATTCCAAGCCAATCCATATATACTATACCGGTAACATGACGTAACTTCGGACGGGGAGAGAACTTCGGACACTCTAGAAAAACTATACAATGAACCACAGTTATGGGATAAATACATGATGTTATGGAAAAACAAGTATGTCTTCGGTGTTCTTCCATAATGCGGAGTAATTTTTCCATAACTGTACCTTCTATACTTTTATCCAGAAGTGTCCTAAGTATAGCCCCCGTCCGAAGCTAGGGCATTTCACGGTACCCTATTCCAAGTAAGTAGGCCAAAGGTCTTGATCATTAACCTCTATAACTCACAAACCACTAGAGTAATCAAGCTAATACCACTTGGGAAGGGTCAGCCAGTGAATAGCCATTTTGTAGTTATAGAGGCATACTCATCTAAAACAGGGTAGGCTATAGTACTTTTCACTGCAATTACAATAACAGTCTAGAAATGGCTAGAAATATGGCAAAACTATGGAATTTATTTACGTCATAGATCGGTGTGTCTAAGAGTACGGGCCCAAGATCTCTTGGGGATATATGGTATTAAAAAACTATTGCAATTAATGGTTTCTATTTGGGGATCAACTATCACTTAAAATGTTTGGATCTTGGAACAGCTATGGACTATTGCAAAGAGGCAGAGGCATTACTATTATGGGGACAACAACAAGTCTCCCTCACTATCCGATGCCCTGATTTATGATATTATTATTATAGGTTATCAGGGGTTTGGGTTTGGGTTTTGGCTGGTCCGAGAACGCATCCCCATTTACCCCATTAATTTCAGGGTTCGCTATACGATTTTCCTATATGAGATCGGGTTTTCAGGAACGTAACCCAATCGTAAATCGAGGGAGACCTGTATCGTAAAGGACTATTTCTACCTTAGGACGATCATATTATCGTCGATTGCATTTCAAGTAAGGGTCAACTAGACGGTATGGCAAAAATCTGTAAGTATTTTGGAATAACTATTGCAAAGAACAGTTCGTAGACATCATGAGGAAAACTACCGCGAAGAAGTGTTTTCATCTTGCATTATTATCGTTTCTATTTCTACTAGACGATAGAGCAAAGAATTATTAGTACAGTATTGCAAGTATATCATTTGCAGCATACCAACCTTTTCTATATAAATATCAGCAATTGCCAAACAACATTTGTATTTCGGTTCAAGTACCGTCTAATGCAGAGAACCATTTCTATTTTGTAACAACTATCATGTACAACCGTTTCGATCTTGGAACAACTATCGACTATTGCAAAGAAGCATTTCTACTTTGGGATAATTATCATCTATCTCTTAAAATAGTTTGTATCTTGTCTCAACTACAGTATAGGATCATTTTCATTTGGAGACAACTACCGGGTGGAACTACAGTATTTTGTATTTAAATCTTGGGATAACTATTGTAGGAACCTGTTTGTATGATGGGGCAAATGTCGGCTTGCAAACACTGTATTATGTATCGGAGAAACGACTACCGAGAACTATTTATATCTTGACAAACATCACGAAGCGCTTCAATCATTTCTATCTCGGCTTGACTACCAACTATCCCAGAGAACCATTTCTACCTCGTAACAACTATCATGGTAAACTCTTTGAACAATCATTGACTATCTCAAAGACCCAATTATTTCATGGGACATACAAATAATTTCTATCTCAATACACCTATCATTTATCTTAATACACCTATCATTTATCTCGTAACAAGGTGTAAAACGGTTTCGATCTTGGAACGACTATCAACTATCGCAATGAACCATTTCGTTTGGGGACAATCACTATCATCTATACCAGAGAGCCCTTTCTATCTCATAAGACCTATCATGTAGAACTGCTTAGATCATATTATGTAGAATTGATCAAGAATTTGACCTATCATAACCTATTAGACCTATCATGTAGTAGTGATTAGATCGTGGAAGCAAGCAACGACGACCATCTATCGCCAAAAACAATCTACCCATGAAATACTACAGCACATGGAAATGGCTATAATATGATGAGAATCCTTATGATTGACACATGCATGGTTGGACTATTTTACTAATGCGTTTATTTCCACATAGTGATTTTGATAAGTTCTCTCGTCTTAATATTGTGTCGTCCCTGTTTTGGTTTGTTTATTTTGCAAGGTTTACATTAGGCCTATAACTTTTTTTACCGCAAAGATACAATCTTACGGATAGTCTACAAAAAGAAATGAAGAGAATAAGTTACAGATTTTTATGTACATGTAGTCCGTGCTATGCTTACTACAACCACCAAAATATTATCTCAAATTTTAACTATACATCTGACAAACACTCTTCTTCATCGGCACAGAAAAATACAGGTCTTCTTCTACATAAATACTGCATAATTATCTTGTTTAACAGTAGACAAGAACGAAACTGCATCTCATCTCTGACACACACATATCCATCTCTGGTCTTCAGCAAATTTCAACTCTCTCTCTAACACAAACATATTCAACTCTTGCCTTCATAAATACTGCAATATCTTCTGTTATCTCCAGTAAATTTCAACTCTACCTCTATTGCCTTAATAAATACAGCAATATCTTCTGTTGTTTGTTCAAATTACATTAAACACTCTTCTGAACGCCAACCACTTTTCTCTCTTACAAAAATTAATATTATTATTTTGATTCAGAGTCGAGAAAAAATTGACTCTATCTTCGGTATGTAAATAATACATACATCTTCGGTACAAACAAGTCTCAACTTTGTATACAATTATATAAATACGTGATTGCTTTCTTCCTATACAATTCAATTTGAAAGAAAACAAAAAACATAAATATTGATTATTCACTAGCTTTAGAGTTCAATAAACAAATATATTGTTGTTTTTACATCTAACACATATTTCTTGATACAATTACATGAACACTCAAATTTCTTTTACAGCTCAAATAAATAGCGACATACTCACGACATATGCATATTTTCTTGCTTTGCAGTTTGTTTGATAAATAGACACTCAATGTCTTATTTCACAGTTCCAATATAGTTTTTTCTCCGTCACAAATGATTCGTTCGCTATCAGGCGCTGTGAAGGGATTTTTTTTGTTAAGAATACACATGTATATCGTCTCTTACAGAAACACTAGATTCATTTAGTGTTTGTCAGTGCAGATAAACACGTGGGATTAATATCATGTTCTTTTTTCTTATCCTTCATTTACAATATTACTCAATGTTCTAAACAAAATGTTGCTTTAGCTTCATACCTAAACTTCAAACACTTATTTGGGTTCGTTCTTTTCATTCCATTTCATAGTTTACCTTACCGTATACAACACTTCACGTCATAATATAGATTTACATTAATTTCAAAAAAGAAAACCTGCATATAGAATTCTTTTTAAAGTCATGGATTTTTTTTTTTTTAAAGATGCTTAAAATATAAATGTCTAAACAAATTTACTGGTGTCAACCGTGTCGTAATTCACATTGTTCAACATTATAACAAAAGTCGAAGGAAACTCAAAGCTTCATTATTCTAGTTTTTGGTTTAACATGGAATTGAAATAAATCTCCAGAACTTTGGACATGAAGTAAGTGATGTCACAGTGCCAGGTACAGCAACACATGAATACACACAATGGCTTAGTGTTGTTTTCCATTACAGATCTCCCTTACTATCCGATGCCCCGATTTATGATATCATTATTATTTTACTTAAGCGTTGTTTCCACATAGCAATTTTGATTAGTTGTTTTGTCTTTTTACTGTGTTCGTATGCGGTTTGGTTTGTTTATTTTGCAAGTTTTACATTATAATTATTATAGGGTTTTAGGTGCTTGTGTTTGGGTTTTGGCTGGTCCGAGAATGCATCCCTATTTACCCCATTAATTTTAGGGTTTTCAGGAACGTAACCGAATCGTAAATCGAGGGAGACCTGTACATATATAAAGATAAAATATTATGTCACCGTACAGTACCTGGCATTGAGCTATTACTTACTGGGCCAAATGAACATAAACAAAACAAAATATTATAAACATTCATTGAGATAACAACCAAGTACAAAATTGGAAAAATGCTTTTACATATATAAAGAAACAACGCCCCAAAGCATTTCATCACATCACCGGAATGAAAATTTACTATATAGACACGACAAAGCCCCAAATAAACTGACAGAAAGAACCCGAATGAACACGATATACAAAATGAAGGAGACATCGCCGAAATGAAAAAGTTGGTCGATATGAAAAAGAAAATGGCTCGAATTCCTAAACAGACCCTATAATTTTCGGCGGTAACTACTATAATTTTGGTGTATTCCTAGCCAGTCGATATAATACGCTAGTTTTTATAATTGCAATGATAAATACTGAAACATTATTACAGCATTCTTATTGTAATTACTGTACAAAAACTAAACTGTTTCTCTTCAACTGGCAGTAATTGCTAAGTTCCCATCATTATTGCTAAGTTCCCATCATTTCTCAGTTATTTTGAAGTTTTTGTAGTGAAATAGGGAGCTAAGTATATAAACTTGCTCTTAACCCTTTCACGTTTTTATGACGCAGAGGTTGCCAGATTAGCAATAATAAATAGAGTTCCCTCACTCTTATAATTACCTCTCCAAAATTAGTTTTCTGCCCACAGCTAACTCAAAGACAACTGCAGAGGTTGAAGTAACTAAACTAAAGGTTTCTAAATACCCCTGATGGTAACAAAGGCTTTAAAGTATCCCTAATAGGCTCAAAATTGCATCAAGAACGTGAGAGGGTTAATATGATGCAGACATAGTAGGTTCATATTTTTCATTAAGTATACTGTACGTAGAAATTAGCTGTTAAGGGACTCATTCTATTGTCAGCTGAAAAGAAACAGAGTACAGTATAGGGTATTACATTACTTAGCTAGGGACACAGCAAAATTACCGTATAGTATTTACCACCAAAAATAAAGGGATTAGTCTGGGAAATACGGACCATTATGCGCCAAAATGTAAACAAAATAATGATAACGTGAATGGTATGAAATGCTGTAATGAAACCCTGGTATAAATAGGAAGACAACCCAGATGACGAGACACACATCGCTGGAATAACGAAACACATACAGATCTCCCTCACTATCCGATGACCCTATTTACGATATTATTATAGGTTTTTAGGCGTTTGCATTTGGGTTTTTGCTGGTCCGAGAACGCATCACCATTTACCTCATTAATTTTAGGTTTTACTACATGATTTTTCAATTTAAGATCGGGTTTCCACGAACGTAACCCAATCGTAAATTGAGGGAGACCTGTACTGCACCCACACCTTATGAGATTCTAAACAAGAGATTGTGACGTCCCTTCCCGACCGGTTCCACTCTCAAACTGTTACAATATGAGCCTGGAGTATGATTTAATCTTTTGATATACTGTAGGCCTATATATTGTAGGCCTATATTCATACACTTTGAAGGCTGAGTGATAACAAATAATTAAAGTTTCAGCCTCATGTCCTACTGTAAGACAAACTCTCTGAAATATCATTGTAATAAAGTACAGGTACAGTATTTGGTTCTAATTCAGCTATACAGAACTTGTATCTTTTAATTACAAATTTATCTTTCTCCCCAAACATTTTTAATCAATAGTATATAGTTTGAATAAAATATATTTGATTATCTATCACTTATTCTCTTTAGTTTACATCTTTTAAGTACAAACTATTCACAGTCATTCGTATTTTCAAATTGCTAAGTATCATCTCTATAGCTACTTCCAATTATTATTTGTATCTTTCAATAATAATAATAATAATAATAATCTGGTCTTTTATTTCTCGCAAGCACTTGTAACACATTGCACCACAATCAAGAGAAGTGCAGTGCAGTTCACCTGTAGTTCAAGCAACAACTATTTAACATGGCAGCAGTTAGAGTCTGTAACGACCTGTCACTGTGTCACTTGCAAGATCATAACTCCTACAGAAGAGAAAGGTTTTCAACTGTTTTTTTAAAGTCTATGGAGTTCAGCTGTCTAATTGATTGATTACAAACAATTGTATTCATTTCCATTCTATTTGTAGCTTTTAAATACAAACTATCTTTTCTTTATCAAGCATGCTAAAAAAATTATCTTATAATTAAAATTTATTGTTTCTAAATCAACTATCTTCTTTAGCAATTTATTACTAATACAAACTAAAGCATCTATTATCTCTATCTACTACTGAACTTCCATGTATTTGTACGATATCTTTTCATTACAGATATCTTTTAGCCTCAATTCTAATGACTGTACGATACTTGCGCCTATAGGTAGCGCCAACGAACTTGACAATAATCTCGACCCCTTACCTCTTCGTAACTCAAAATGGACTGGAGTAAACTGGCTGTAAATATCCACACCTATTACCTGGTGGACTCTTCCCATATGAGAGGAGTTTCAGCCCGATTTCTTTCATTCATATTGAGTTATAAGAAAATAAGGAGTCAAGATTATCGTCAAGTTCGTTGGCGCTACCTATAACATTATAATATACCAAATACCGTACAGGTCTCTCTCACTATCCGATGCCCTGATTTACGATATTATTATAGGTTTTTAGGGGTTTGTGTTTTGGCTGGACAGAGAACGCATCCCCATATACCCCCTTCATTTTAGGGTTCGCTATTTGATTTTCCTATCTAAGATCGGGTTTTGAGGAACGTAACCCAATCGTATATCGAGGGAGACATGTACAGTACAGTACTACTATTTTATATCAACATTCTCTTCCCTAATTCAATATCGGTAACCATCAATGTGTATCATTTTATTATAAACTATCATTTTCCTCCAGTAACCATTTCTATTCACTGGTATCTAACATTTAATACCCAAGATTGACCATGTATTTAATTTGGCCAACTATGGCCACCCATTCGGGAATCACGGTGTTAGGTAATAGATAGATCGATAGACTGCAAACCTCTTAACCAATATGCTTCAGCCACGTCTACTTGAACACACACACACACACAAACCGTTTTCTTGTTGACCGGTTACACAGCACGCAAGGTCAGAATACTGTACGTACACATCTAAAGAACACACAACTGCATACCTTAGCACAAAACAAATGGGAAAAAGACTAAAGATACAAACAAATTTAGAAGAAGGGAGAGAGAACACAAGGAGGTAAAAACAAATGGAAAACAGACTAAAGATACAAACAAATTCAGAAGAAGGAAGAGAACACACAAGGAGAGGAAAAAACAAATGGAAAACAGACTAAGAATACAAACAAACTCAGACGAAGGAAGAGAAGAAACAGCAGAGGAATAATAAGGAATATAAAGATTAGTCCATAACAAGGAAGAGAAGAAATAGGATAAGAAAATTAAGGAATATAGAAAAACAAAACAGAAGGAAAATAAGGAATAGAGAAAATATCAAGAAAAATATGGAATAAAAAGATTGGCCCATGATCCATATCCCAATTTTCAGACTTTGTGACACTTATATAACAAACAATATCTAGTAGGCAATAATAATTATCCCCCTGTGGATGGTAGCTACCGATTCAAATTTTCTGACCCTTAGACTACAAATACGAGAGAGAGAGAGAGAGAGAGAGAGAGAGAGAGAGAGAGAGAGAGAGAGAGAGAGAGAGAGAGAGAGAGAGAGAGAGAGAGAGAGAGAGAGAGAGAGAGAGAGAGGAGAGAGGAGAGAGAGGAGAGAGAGAGAGAGAGAGAGAGAGAGAGAGAGAGAGAGAGAGAGAGAGAGAGAGAGAGAGAGAGAATGAGTGAGAGATAGAGTTACCAATATCCACGTACTGGTACATAAAAACAAAACATTTCTGCGAGGTTAGAAATCGACATGATAAGAGAGCTCAGATGAAGAGATTATGATGCGATGAAAACCAATAAATACAAGTCTATATACAAAGCCGATACAAAACCAATGATACGAAGACCGCAATTATCATAACAAATCTACCTAAAGGGATACAGGATGATACAAAACCGAGGACACAATCCAAATCATTCAAAAGCATAATTATCGCAACTTAAACAGCGAAAAGTACAAAGATGGATACAAAACTAATGATACAAAAACGCGATCAAATACCTAGAGGGACAAAGCGCAATACAAAACCGAGGACGCGAAACAAGTCCTACAAAACCGCAATTTTCGTAACTTAAGACACCCTTAAGACTAAAGGATGCTACCAAACCTTGAATAAAGGAAATAAAGAACTTAACTACAGCCGCCGTACATCACAAATAAGTTACCCCTATCTAAATACACTTTTACAAATAGTTTTTCAAATATCTTTTGTTTTAATAATCACAAACCAAATTTCATACCTTCCAGAAATTGGGTTTTAAGACTAATCCAAAAATATAATTGATTGAGAATAATGGTCCCAAAACACATGAAAATATCCTACAAACCATGATTATCATAACTAAATAACCTCCCTACAGCCGCCATGTACAGTTTCCCATATAAATTCTGTTCCTCGTCGAGATCTTATGTATGAAAACAAAATTAGTATGAATGAATTGCAAGTGTGCTATCCTTTAATATTCAGTTGGCTAGTCAGATGAGACGACCACTGCATAAGAAACTACACTCGTCATTCAATCATGCGCATTATATTTCCACTGTGATGACATGATGGGGATGTGTTGTGGCAAGTCTTTACTGTATTGTAGACTAAAACCACGCTCTCTATGGATGAAGGGGTCTTTAAACTTGTATGTATGTAAGATCACGGGGAGGACCAGAACGTATGTGGGACAGCGTACAGCACAAATAAGTTAGCCCTACCTAAAAACATGCGAAGGTCCTTAATTAAATATCATACAAAACACAGAATACAGTACTAAATAACTAAAATGCCATAAATACAGCCGCCGCAAATAATAAGTCACCGGTACACGAACCTAAGTACACAAACTAAGTACATACAAAGCGTCAGCGAGGAAAAGGTAATAAACTAGATACCGGTACAAAATTAAAACTACAGTACAAAATCCGGACTCCCACTCTCTCGCGCATGTATGTACAGTACAGTCGCAAACCAAAGATCATGCCCACCTTTGCTCTGATTGCCGTTGGGTTTTTGTTTCTATTTATTTCATATTGTTTTGCTAAATCTTCAATGTTCTCGTATTCCTTCTCATATTGATTTCACGTTTATTTGCAAGTTAATAAGTTAATTTGTGGGTTGATGATAATATGAATTCATTTCGGTCTCAACACAAAATTAATCTGGTTTAACACCCCACTCGCAGCAAAGACGGGAATGAACTTTGATTCTTGACTGTACAAATTAGAGAGTACATAGATGCAAACTAATTCCGAATGTTTGATCTACGAACCAGTCGACCAACCCATCGCCATCTACATAACAACTGTTTCCTGGAACCTTGGTAAATTACATCCTTAATCTTGTTCTAAAACATTATGCAAACAAAATAAATACATAAATAAATGAAATAAATTATAATAAATAAATAAGTAAAGACCGTAGAAGTCAAAATCTATACATCTTTCCTCTCACTGAATAAATAATGAAAAATAAAAAATAATCCTTCCGGGAAACTTAGTAAATTACCGTACAGTACAGTGCTGTACATCCTTTCTCTCCTTGAAAACATTCTGCCTAAAAATAAAATCCAGATATACGACGTTGTGGTTTTCAGTTCCTCGCAACTCAATGATCACATATTATGGCAGGATTTGTATTGATCAACTCAAGTACAAGGATGCCCTTAAATTTTAATCCGGCTATCAATAAATAATTGCATCCAGATTAGGAAGGATCAATGGGACTCGAAAAATATAATATGGATACAGGTCTCCCTCACTATCCAATGCCATGATGTTGTTGTTGTTGTTGTTCCCTAAGCTGCCTGGCCGAACAGCCCCGAGTCCCTGAGGAAGGCCATGGCCACGATCGGGCTTTCCCACAGAGCTCTCATTGAGTGTAGATTGTGTTGTTGGCGTAAGTGGTTGTGTGAAATGTAGTCTTCTATGATGTGTTTAATGGTATGGGGTGCTGTGTTACATCCTGGGCCCTGATTTACGATATTATTATAAGTTTTTAGGCGTTTGGGACTTTGGGTTAGGGTTTTGGCTGGTCCCAGAACACATCCCCATGCCATTTACCACATTAATTTTAAGGTTCGCTATACAATTTTTCTATTTAAGATCGGGTTTTCAGCAACGTAACCCTATCGTATACCGAGGGAGGCCTGTATATTACAACTATTTTCTGTTTCCTCAAGGTCTTCCACTAAGTAACAATAAAGCCGGTATCACACGAGAGCTTTTATAGTCAACATTCGATGATCAACATTTTTGGAACATTTTGAACTGGTATCAAAAACTAGACTGGTGGTGGATGAACTTAGGCAACCGAAATATTTTATATGTTGACCTCATAAGCTGCCAGACCAGTGTTGAGGGAAAAAGCGCTCGTGTGATACCGGCTTAAGAGAAGTCGGCTCAACTACTCTGTTTCAATTGTGCCTTCTCTCTGCATTTTTCTGTGTGGTACAGTTGGCCAAATAAGTCGTGTCTCCGCTGTCATTACGTTATGCTCGCAGTGTGCTGTTGTATTACTGTCTGTCAGATGTTAAATAAAGTGTGTAAAGATAGGAAATATGTTGTGTCTCCGCTGTCATTACGTTTTGCTCGCAGTGTGCTGTTGTATTACTGTCTGTCAGATGTTAAATAAAGTGTGTAAAGATAGGAAATATGTTGTGTCTCCGCTGTCATTACGTTTTGCTCGCAGTGTGCTGTTGTATTACTGTCTGTCAGATGTTAAATAAAGTGTGTAAAGATAGGAAATATGTTGTGTCTCCGCTGTCATTACGTTTTGCTCGCAGTGTGCTGTTGTATTACTGTCTGTCAGATGTTAAATAAAGTGTGTAAAGATAGGAAATATGTTGTGTCTCCGCTGTCATTACGTTTTGCTCGCAGTGTGCTGTTGTATTACTGTCTGTCAGATGTTAAATAAAGTGTGTAAAGATAGGAAATATGTTGTGTCTCCGCTGTCATTACGTTTTGCTCGCAGTGTGCTGTTGTATTACTGTCTGTCAGATGTTAAATAGAGTGTGTTAAGATGGGAACATGTTTGAATATCTCGCTCGAAATGATAAATTAAAGCTTAGGTAGTGCCGATACCAATTATTGCTCAAAATATAGTTGGTGCCGTGACATCACTTATTTGGCCGACTGTACTTGAGCTCCTGCTAATGCCCATGACTTAATAATTACTACCAGTTGTGGACATCAATCCAGAAGGATGTTTGACTTTAGCCTCAGTGAAGTCATTTCTGAAGATCAACGACCATCCTAAACCAACAACCGGACTATTTTTCGTATTTTCAACTACCGTACTGTAATACTTGTCTTCACTCCTAAGTCAGAGAGCAAACACTTCCTTCATAAGTGAGAGAGTGTACAGATAATTTGATTGTACCTTTTCTTCCCCCTTTCAATGGTTAAAGGACTTTTCTTAATCCAACTAAGTCAAAGACATACCGTACTCTTCTACTCTTCCTCTTGAAGCAGAAATGTCCATAGATAATATCCTGTCAGGGAACATACCATATCCTTATACAATAAAACATGTGTAAGGCATTCCAGTTCTCTCAGTCACCAAAATTTCATGGAACGTATCCTTACACATTACACAATAAAACATGTGTAAGGCTATCAAGTTTAATCAGTCATCTAAATTTTCATGGACCATATCCTTACACAATAAAACATATGTGAGGATATCTAGTCGCCTACATCACCCAAATTTTCACCGGTCGTATCCTGTAAGCTAACATTTCTGTACATAGCTTAACGTGCCTGGATATCCTATAGCTGCTAAAACTTCCGAACTTTCACAGAACGTATTCTTACCCCAAAATACATGTGTATAGGTATCTAGTTGCCTCAGACTGCGAAATTTCCCCCGGTCAAATCACGTAAGCCGACATTTCTGTACAGTATAATGTAACACTGTGCCTGGATATCTTACAGCTGCTAAATCTCCCGAACTTCTAATCCTGCCACAGAACATATCCTTACACAATAAAACATGTGTATAGGTATCTAGTTGCCTCAGAAAGCGAAATTTCCCCCGGTTTAATCATGTAAGCCGACATTTCTGTATATGGGTTTTGGCTGGTCCGAGAACGCATCACCATTTACCCCATTAGTTATAGGGTTTGCTATATGATTTTCCTATTTATGATCGGGGTTTCAGGAACGTAACCCAATCGTACATAGAGGGAGACCTGTATCGCAAATCTGCTAAACCTCCCGAGCTTACATGTACCTGAACTTTTTGACGCAGTGGTTACCCAAGTCGACAATAATGACATAGCCGTCGGTGGTGGTCGCCAAACCGGAGGGTCGTTTGAGTTTGGCTTCACTGGAGTCGATGGTGAAGATGAGGGCGCCCATTGAATAATCAAATACCTGTATACAGGAGTGGTGGCGTTCTTGTCTTGTGCCCAGCAATAGGCCGACAGGGTCCAGACATAGCCCTCCATAGCTGCCTCGTGTACCTTTACCTGGAAGAAATATACAATCAAATATTTCAACAAAGACTTACATCACAGGGCATGGAAGCTGCCTTGCGTACCTTTAATATTTGTGTGTTATGCCCCAACCTGGGTTCGAACCCAGGCCAGTAGTGCAGCACTCCAGCACCTAAACCACTAGACCACTGAGGAGCTTAAAAATAGTGGCTTCATTTGGAATTATATCCCATCCACCACCACCCGCTTCGACTCGTGATCACGTAGCTAGATACCATACAGACATACACCTCACACACAAATGCTAGCAACTAAGTACTAGAGAAGGATACTTGTAATCTGGGGCACTACCTGAAAGAAATATATATACAGTACTGTACTGTACAATAAAAATCATCAACAAAGACCTATATCACAGGGTATGGTTGCCATGGTAATCAGTGACGTTTGGCCATGTATTGTTGTCAGAAGGCACCATTCATAAAAACAATAACAAAATGGACAATTCAACGGTAGAGACATCTGGTGTCGAAGTTGAAGATTAGAACAATATAAGAAGTCTCTATTTATTTATATACTAAGTTATTTGTACTAACATGTATTGGTGTGTATCATTGACTTGAAGAAGCTATACATGAAAAATTGTTAATAATGTGGTCTTCTTCACATGGGTCTTTTACATCATCATCATCAATCTGACACCCCGCTTCCAGAGGAAGCACCCCAAAAGGGATGGCCATGGCAGGAACTGCCTCCAGGCTCCTAGACATGCCTCCACTGACCCACTCCACAGTACCATTTCCACTGAGTGGATTAACCTATATGACCCTTAACACTGAAGGAGCAGATCCAGAGCAGTCCCTCACCCAGATGGCAGTTCCACCACTGTTTTTCTATTTTATTTACCCCAGTGGGGCCCTGGCTGGAAGCATACCAAGCACATGGGTCTTTTACTTCCATTTTTACTAACCTTCTGGCATAAATATAGTCCTCTGATACTGTCCCTCCAGTGAGAAGACTTGTATCCTGGAGTCTGCCACGATGACTTCCCCCCCCGGGCCCGTAGCCAGCGCGGCCACGGATCCAAGCTGCCCTTGCCCGGCCCCCTTCTGTCCCCACTGCCGCACCAGCTTCCCGCCCGGCAGGAACACAAATATGGAGTTGACGGCGTTATCAGCCACCACAATGTGTCCGTCCGGCGCCACAGCTAGGACGGTGGGTTCCTGTAGCAGCTCGTGGGAGAACTGCGAGAGGAGCTGCCCTGATGGTGTCACTTCGGTTATAGTCTTCCGTCGCCAGTTTACGAAGGCCAGGGAGCCAGTAGGGGTGCGAGCTAGGCCGGTCACACTGCGACCTTCCAACGCCTCACCCACGATGTGTTGAACTTCTCTCAAGCCTGGACTTAACACTGTCAAAGAAAGTAAAATAAATGTAAATTCATATTACTGTATTACCAACTCACCAATTAACTTACAAATAAACCTCATTAATGAAATCAATGAAACCAATGAATATATGTGGTACTCCAACTCACACCGATATCCCGCGCACTAACCATTACGCTATCAAGATATTAAACACAATGATAAGATAACAGTACTTAAAAAGGAAAACTTACCAAACAATTATAGGCTGGAATGTAAGGTAAATATAATAATGATGCCTGCAATACTATACCTTTAATACGAGAGTTGCCAGTGTCCGCCACATATATCCTCTGGTCTTCATCTACACACACTCCCACCGGTTGACTAAACTGGTCCCGGCCGGAACCCTTGGAGCCGTACACCACGTCAGGGTTATGTTCCTCCAACACCTCCACCTGTAATATATGACGATGTTGTAATATTATGTACCACATTGTCACGTAACATGCACTTCTTCTCCTTGAAATAAGATATTAATGCATATCATCACCAACCCACTAATTAACTTACAAAATAAACCTAATTAATGAAACAATTAATATATTTCGTACTCCGTGGATTCAAACCTAGGATACTCGCATTAAATTCCGCGCAAAAGTAAAACTTTGCTCTTTCAATCTTTTCGCTCTTGTAAACCTAAGGTTTCCAAACTTTATATTGCTATTTCAAAGAAAAGAGAATGATGAACATTATCAGAAACTTGTTTCTAGTCTGGAAATTCACTATGGCATTCCATACAAAATGCTACCGTAAGTTTCGAGTTTCAAGCTTTTGGAATGTTCATACTATTAGACAGAATATCCCCTTGATAAGATTTCCAACCTCAGCTGTGACCTGGTAAATAGGCACAAGATGACCGCACAACTCAACCAGTAGTTACAAGAAAGAACTAACTCACCAATAGATGAAGCTAGGGACAGCGAGGATAAAACTTTACACTGGCATAAGTTTTGTGACTCTATTTTTTTTTGTTAAAGTTGGAACTGGTTGAGTTGATCCCAAACCTAGATAGAGGGATCAAAATATATCCCTACTAAATACCTGAGTCAAACACAAATACTGTAAACCTACCTGCAATGGAGAGTCCCGGATGGGCCTCCCCAGGACCCGAACCCCAACAGTGTGCTGGCCTCCCTTCTCTGGTGTGAAGACTATAGAGTACGTCCCATCCTGGTGGTCTTCTACTGTACTGTCTATCTCTCCACCACCAGCATCATCGGCAGTCACACGGGCATTTACTGGGTCGCCCCCGGAGGTACGGTTAGCCCCGTGGTAGTCAACGGCTTGTACCACAACGTCTGATCGTAAGTGTGTCACCGCTTTCCTGTATAAAGATGAAAAACAGTGTAATGCTAGATTAGGATGGATTAGATAATGATAAGACAAGGTTACGTAAAATTAGGCTAGGGAAGATAAGGTTAGGTTTGGCTAGATTCAGTTATGGTACATTAGATTCAATTAGGGTATGGTATGATTGACAGATATGTATGTATCATGTATGTATGTATCATGTATGTATGTATCATGTATGTATGTATCATGTATGTATGTATCATGTATGTATGTATCTTGTATGTATGTATCATGTATGTATGTATACATACACACATGATTGAGAGATAAAGGGCTACAAAGAAGTTCAACCTGTAAGAACTGACATAGGGAATAAGTACAAAAATATGAGGCAATATGTAGGGCTTTACATTAGCTAGTAGATCTTACCTGGCCGTCATGTAGCACAACGAAGGTAGCGTCGTAGAAGTAACCGCCCGTCCTAGTTCCCCTGCCGCGGTGCTCAGTCGGTCTAGAGCGTCCATTTCCCCGCACTCCCACGCCAGGAAGGAATTCTCACGAGGCTCCACCAGCGTAGATACCGAGTCGATCTTGGTGTTGAGGTGGGCGATCTTTTTGGTGATGTTGCGGACTTCTACTTGGTACTGTAGTCCCTCGCATTCGTCTTGCACTTTCTTCCGTTCTCCTTCGACCAATTCTAGCTGTTCCTGTAAGACAGATATAGATGGTTGATTTGTAGATTATAATGTAAAACTTGCAAAATAAACAAACCAAAACAGGGACGACACAAGATAAATGAAAAAGAACTAATCAAAATCGCTATGTGGAAACAACACTTAATGTTTTACCATTTTAGGTTTAACCCATGGACTGCGAAGGTCCTCTTGGAAGCCATGGTATTTAAACATGTGTAAAAATAACCCTTCAAAAACTATGCCAGTGCCAGGAAATGTTTGAAATGCTGGAGTGCTGCACTACTGGCCTGGGTTCGAGCCCTGGCTGGGACGACACAAAAATATTAATTTGGGTGACACATAGAAAGTAGTGGCATCTTTCCATACCACATCCTCCACTCCCCCCTCCCTCCCTCAACTTGGCTTTATATTTTGCACATGTTCTAGCAGTTCGTGGGTTAAAAGTGTACAGTAACTGCTCGGGTAGTGTTACTCTGGGTTTGTTTATTTTGCTAGATTTACAATTTAATAACTTCTGAACAAACATGATAGTATGGCTTTGTAATGTTTCTCCAAGAGTCCATGGTTGTCTATGGTTATCTGGAAGGCATAATTAACATCTCATTGGTTCATCATACATTTTCAGTATCTTTAACATCCTCTAAGGGTGGCCAATCCAACTGTAAACAAATCTCTATTGCCAAGATATCTGATGCTATAAACTTCCAGGCTACTTTTCCAATGTCAGAGTTCTTGGAAACAAAAAATGGTAGTTTTCAAAATGTAAGACATGCAAAAGAAACAAACCAAAACATAACCGCACAATATAAAAACCAAAGAACTTACCAAAATCACTATATGGAAATAAAGCATTGAAGATTTGATAAGTTATTTTGATAAGTTATCTTACCTTTAACTTGTATCGTCCCAGTTTTGGTTGGTTTAATTTACAATTTTTACATTTTCATTTAGCAGAACAACACAATGAAATAAAAAAACACAAAAATGCTCAAAATCAGTGGCTCATTGAAACCTAATAAACGCCACAAACCTGCAAAACTTTCTTCTTGTCGTCCCTCATGGATCTGAGTGTGGCCAGCGCTGTCTCCCGTTTGGCCTCAATGATGTCTATGGCTTTCTGGAAGGCTCGGTTGACGTCCTCGAAGGCGGTGTCGGCTGAGTGGTCTAGCTGGTGCTGTTCTGATACTACCGCTTCACTGGCCTCATTCAACTGTTGGAGAGAAAGAGAATAAGTAAAGGTATTCTTCGATTTACGATTGATTTACGTTCCTGAAAACCCGATCTTAAACAGAAAAACCGTATAGCGAACCCTGAAATATATGGGGTAAATGGGGATGCGTTCTCGGACTACCCAAAACCCAAATCTATCTATCTGTCTACCTATTATAATTTTGTAAATCGGGGCATCGGATAGTGAATGAGACCTGTACTACTGCAGCACTGGCCCGTGGCATGCGCGTGTGACTGCTGATTAAAAGGTCTGCAGTTCGATCCCACCTCATGCTATAGGTAGACGTCAAGAGATTTGGACACTTAGGTCTACCTATTTGTGGTAAATTCCCAGTAAAGTCCCTGTAACAAGGGCACGCCCTAGCCCTGTCAATCAAGGGAGTGCACAGCGTTAACAAAATGATCATCATCAGAGTGCACAGCGTTAACAAAATGATCATCATCGGAGTGCACAGCGTTAACAAAATGATCATCATCAGACAAAGAGTTTGCTAGCGAGTTTGAAAAGCAAACCGAACAAACCTTCATATTATCACTTTGCTTTGCACACTAAGGGAACCCTTAAACTATACAGATACCAAGAAATCGGCCACAGACATTATGTGGACCCAGAAGAATGTCAATGCTCGGTTGTCTGGAGGACAGGTACAGGATATTCAAAACATTAACCACGGCCCATCATTTGCTGGAAAACCCCAAATGGGCCTGGGTCTCTGGGTCTTCTCCTGGGCAACCTAGATATGTGTGAATTTGTATTTGTATTTTTTTTTCCCCTGTTCGGGCTCTGTCTCGAGTCGGCCACCCCCAGCTATGGGGTATATGCCTGAGTAAATACATACATACATATCTCCTTCTGATTATTGTAACCAAGCCTAAGAACGATAAATGTATACCCACCTTGGAATAACATTCATTTGCCTTGTAACAGAGAATTTCACTCATGCGTTTGATGGCGATGGATAGTGGTATAACAGTGTGTTGGTAGCTGGTAGTACTACCCTGGTGAGACCCGTTACTACACTGTACACAGAAGACGAGGTCACACGACTCGCAGAACAACAACTCCTGAAACAAAAACAAAAATAATAACGGTTAAGTCAGTATCACATGAGCCCTTATTCCCTCCATATTCATCCTCAACACTGATCTGGTAGTAGCTTGCAAGGTAAACTTTTAGAATTAGTCGGTCACCTAAGTTGATTTATCATCAGTCTAGTTTCTGATAACTGGAAAATATCCCAGAAAAATTTTGATCATGGAAAGTTAACGTTAAATGTTCTTATGTGCTACTCCCTTTAGTCAATGAAATATGGGTACCTGTACTATTATAATGTAAAACTTGCAAAATAAACCAACTAAAACAGGGACCACACAATGTATAGGCAAAATAACTTATCAAAATCACCATGTGGAAATAACACAAACCTGATTGGCATGTGTGGAACATTTAGGAATGACCTCCCTCCGCTGCCTGGACATTAGATCTAACAGTTGGTTGACCAGGAAGGAGGGAGGGAGAGCTGCCACACCCCCCGATGGGATGCGGATGGACTCCCGACATATTGGACATCGGAAGGTACCGTCATCCCGCGCGTGAGAGGCCACGATGCGAGTAAGACAGTGTAAGCAGACAGTGTGGGAGCAGTGAAGGAGTTTGGGAGTGTGTTCCCCGCCATCGAACGAACCTGTAAAAAAAAGATTAACCCATATATTATTTTTTTTTTTGCCAGACGCCTTGATTCCCGAGAAGGGGTGGCCATGAACATTAGGCGTTTGTCACGGATTGCTTGGTCAATTTGCCTGGGCTTGATATCTACCAATAACGTTTGACAGTGCGAACTTGATCCACCGACCCTTTGATCAGCAGCCGATGCTCTACTGACTATGCCATGGCTCACGACTAGAAAAGATTAAGTTTAACCCATATATTATTACAAGCCTTATAAATTACTGTTGCCCAAAGTACAGTACTGTAATATGCAATAATTAATAAATACCAGCATCATTAACCATGGAAGTGGGTATGAATTTTCCCATACCAGCATTTTACAGGTTAATGTGACAGAAAAAGCCTGCACCAACCAGTGGTAAAGTTGCATACATACAAGTTCAAAGACCGCTTTGTCTACAGAGAATGTGGTTAAAGTCTCACGTCCTAATTGGCGGCTTTCCAGGCAGCCCTGTCAAGGGCTGAAAGCACTGATGCATTTATCCAAAAAAAATTGATATTTCTATCTACAGCATCTATCTATTACCCGAAAGGATGGCCATGAATGAATCGCCTCCATATCCCTAGGTAATTCGTTCAAGTCTCTAGCTTGTTCCTGTTTGGGGGGGAAGATCGCTAGCCCCAATTGTTAGGATGAGGTAATTATCATTAATACACAAGTCTGAAATAGTTACCGTACTCACAAAGGCAGGTGCCACATGTGAGGAAAGACTCGTTAAAGTCCTCATAGTTGATGGACACCGTCTCTACCAAAGTGGACGACATCAGTTCCTCGCGACCCACGCCTGTGCTGTTGGGGGGTAGGATACAAACATTATTAACACTCACACACACATACTGAATACCAAATTCATATTATCACCAACCCACCAATTAACTTACAAATAAAACTATTTAAAGGAACTAATGAATACATGAGGTACAGTACTTCAAAGATTCGAACCTACGATACACACACCAAAATTTCGCGCACTAACCTATACGCTATCAAGACAAAAAAAAAAAAAAAAAAAAAAAAACACACAAAGAAAAATGCAAAAAACATACCTTCTTTTTATCCATCTAGCTTTCTTACCTTCTCTCCTCTCTCGTTTTCTCTTCCTTGTCTCTACCTTCCCTCCCTTCCTTTCCTATTCTTTAATTCACTCCCTTCCCTTCCTTTAGTGCCTCTAGTTCCCTCCCTTCCTTTCCTCTAGTTTCCTCTCTCCCTTCCTTTCATCTAATTCACTCCCTTCCCCTTACCTACCCTTCCTCTCTTTCTTCCTTTCCTTTGGCACCTTCAATTCCTCCCTTCCCTCTCTCCCTTCCTCCCTTTCCTCTCTCCCTTCCTTTAGCCCCTCCTTTCCTTTCCCTTCCTCTCCTTCCCTCTCTCCCTTCCTTTAGCCCCTCCTTTCCTTTCCCTTCCTCTCCTTCCCTCTCTTCCTTCCTCTAGTTTCCTCTCTCCCTTCCTCCCTTCCCTCTCTCCCTTCCTTTAGCCCCTCCTTTCCTTTCCCTTCCTCTCCTTCCCTCTCTCCCTTCCTTTAGCCCCTCCTTTCCTTTCCCTTCCTCTCCTTCCCTCTCTTCCTTCCTCTAGTTTCCTCTCTCCCTTCCCTTAGTCCCCCTCTCCTCCCCTCCCTTCCTCTATTTCCCTCCCCCCCTTCTCTCCCAGCTTCCCTCCCTCCCCTTCTCTCCCTTTCCTCCAGCTTCCCCCACCCCCCCTTCAGAAGCAGTATAAGTTCCAGACACTGTAAGCTGTGATGCAAACATCTTGTGAGTCATCCGTCTTATATTACCTTTTTACTGTCTTGATGGTGTAATGGTTAGAGTGTTTAAGATCTGTAGGCTATTTGGTATTCTATATTTTATTAATTTCACCACAACACCAGACACCTCCAATGAAATTAATGAAGCATAAATGTGATCCACCGGGATTCGAACCTGGGTTATCCCACAGATTCTTTTTAAACACTCTAACCATTACACCACCAAGATGTCCCAGGTTGATGATGATGATGATGCAGTTTTTACCACCATACACTCCCTGCTGAATAGCAAGGCTAGGGTGGGTGCCCTGATGAATCAGGGACTTAGTGAATAGTTGCCACAGATTGCTAGACCGCACCGTTCACCAACAGCACTGACATCTACTCCCGGGAGGAGCACATGCTTTCATTAATTTCATTGGGAGGTGTTTGGTGTTGGGAGTGAAATTAATTAGATTATTACACCAAGATAGATTATGTCGGAGGCACAAGCAGTATTTTTATGCACTTTGGTACATGTATAAGTATCGACAAAAAATGTTTGGCTTAACAAACCCTTTTTAATCAAACTCATTGTAGACAGTATCAACAGAAATGGATATATTCATACATAAAAGAATGGAAGAAGGTAAATACAAAATCCACCTTTCAGTACCGGTGACGTTAATTTGACTTTATTCTGGCTACTATTAGACGATTTTATTCAGATTAAAAATGGCCTCCAGCAATTAACAGGCTTCGAACTATCTCACTTAATAATTTTCACTACGACAGACCCTTCTTAAACTGCACAAAATCGTCTAAGTATAGCTAGAATAGAATAAGAAATCCGTCGCCGGTACAGAAGGGGTTAACTTTCAGTATTCAGTGATATGTTTCTTTATTATATTCAGGCTATTAGTAGACAATTTTATTCAGCTTAGGAAGAAATTATGAGGATCTGAAGGTAAACGGACATAGTTTTTACTCCTCTCATATACAGAGATCCTTCCTAAGCTTCCTAAAATTGTATCATGTAAGCCAGAATGAAGTAAAGAAATGCGTCTTAATATTCACAGGGCTAACTGCACAAAATCACAATCCATTCTAAATTAATATATAACACACAATTTAACCAAATATCATAAGCAAAAACAATATGTGCTCTATTATATAAACGTGAGTATCCAAAGTAAAATGAAAAATAGAAGATGGTGTGTGGAAGTAATACAAGGCAAGCATAATTAAATAACACAAAAATACAACCACTTAACCAGACAAGACATACTAGCTCTAACTATAATGGGTAGGGTTCTGGGTTAGCTATAAGATCAGGTAAGTTAATAATATGGCCCACTTAATTGCATTGTTATGGACTGGTTTTTGGCTGGTGATAAATTAAGATACTCACTTGACCTTTATATATCTTTCTTGGCATTCAGTCCTCATCCATTCTTTTAATTTAGCTGTAGGTCGTTTAACCCCTCTGTGCAGCCCCCTTGTCTATTTACGCATGTGTGCCCCGAGTACCCTGTCTCAAAGTATAAAGGACTGGACCTGAGTCTGAGAAGGCTATGCACTCTTCTTGCATTAGTGAGCACCACCTATATATCCATCACACAAAAGACAGTTCCAAATTTAGCACAGGTACGGGTATACCTTGGTCACTTGATGGACACACTAAACATTCCCTGGCACCATATCATTCAAGGCTCATTTTGGTTACGCAGGTATCATAGTTGATGATATATAAGGGTGTGGTTGTTGTTGTTGTCATTCCCTAGGCTGCCTGGCCGAACAGCCCCGAGTCCTTAAGGAAGGCCATGGCCACGATCGGGCTTTCCCACAGGGCTCTCACAGAGTGTAGATTATGTTGTTGGCCTAAGTGATTGTGTGGTAGAACCTACTGGTAAATCCTGTACACCAATCACCCCAAACCAGTGCCAGCATGCTTGTAAGCCTTATACTAATGGCAGCCAACAATGCCAGCTACAGAGACACCTGTCCCAGTACAACTCAGCACTGTAGCTGACACTGTAATATGCACCACCTTGCTGACACAAACCGTAGTCATCAGGGATGGGCCTTGTTTTTGTTCATCAGAGATGTATCATACCTACTGCTAAGGTTGAGTCCTATTCACCTGTCCCATTTAGTAACTTTTTATAACCTAGTTGTGTTAAAAGGGAAGAAAAATATTCTTTTTCCTCTCTGTTGCAAAGGCCCATATATTCCAGGGAGTGATCTTTATTTATCACCAGCCAGAAACCAGGATATTCCTAAAAGTAATATCTAAACATAAATCATCAGTAGGCTGATGACAAATAGTTTTTATTATTATTATTAAACTTAAATCAAACCCCAAAAAACAAGACAGGGGGGGACTTACTGAAGCTGGAAGGAGGGTCGGCAACACCACATAACTCCTGGGGCGAGAATAAACAAAAGTATAAAAATAAATCATGGGGTCGTAAATACATGGAGACACCCCTCTGACCACAGTGAATTACAAGGGATGGTTAGTATCTCATAGACCTTCTAGTTAATTTCAGGGACACTCTAAAGGAGAAGGAAGATTGCACAGTGCACCAGGATTGAAAGAAACTGCAGGCTGTCAAACCGGAGCTATTTGCATTAAGACTGAAATGAATATGAGAAGGAATACAAGAAAAGGCAAGGATGTAGAAATCGGGCGTACCGCCCGCCTTGTTTACACTACGCGAAGGCGGCGCTTGCGATCATGTTCCCGTCTATTTTGACAGCCTTTGGATACAATAATAGGTTGAGGCGGGGCAAAGGCTCCCTCAGCCCCCATGACTTATTGTCATCATCATATATATTGCCAGCAGGAGGCAAATAACAGAAAAAATCGCCGTCAAAATAGACAGGAACTTAATCGCGGCGATCGACATACATAAACATGACGACCGTACGCCCGGACACTACAGCCTTACCCAAGAAATTTAGCATGATACGGCGTAGTTTGGGCCATTGCATCACTTCCAAAGATATAATTTGAACTATAAACGATACTTTTATCTATACATATACAACAATAAAGACTCAAAAGAAAGGACTCGGCTTTCGCTTGACACCCTGATTTAAGAAAGTCAGGTCTTAACTACCGGTATTGTACAATGGAAGAGAGAGAGAAAGAGACCGAAGAGAGGGAGGGTTGCTGCTAGGAGTTATAAGGTCAACTAAAGTATCTCGATAACGTTGCACCATTCCAAGGAGGGATGCTAAATATGAGAGAGAGAGAGAGAGAGAAAGAGTATGTGAGAGAGGAGAGAGAGAGTGTGTGTGTGTGTGTGTGTGTGTGTGTGTGTGTGTGTGTGTGTGTGTGTGTGTGTGTGTGTGTGTGAGTGTGTGTGTGAGTGTGTGTGTGTGTACTTACTCTAGTTGTATTGCGGGAGTGAGCATGCTCGTTATTTCCCGCCTCCTATATGTGTAGGTGTTATATGTATCGTTGGAATGGCTGTGGATGTGTGTGTAGTCTGTATTTTAGCCAATTGGCGACATCGGAAACGAAGGCTTAGGGTGGATCTGTATGGTACCATTCTCACTATAGACGGTACCGTCTCGCCCGAAGGCTTAGGTAGCCATCAGCTTAGGTGAACCATATGATACCCATCTCGCCTTGTACCATTTTTGCCAACCCCAGATGGGACGTCACAACGTCGTCCACTTATTCCAGGTACCTATTTACAGCTAGGTGAACTGAGGCTAACACATGAAAGGAGACAAGCCCAATTTGTCTCCGCCCGGCCGGGATTGAACCCCCGACCCCTCGTGTGTGAGACGAGCTCTACCTACTAGGCTACGGGCTGTGTGTGTGTGTGTGTGTGTGTGTGTGTGTGTGTGTGTGTGTGTGTGTGTGTGTGTGTGTGTGTGTGGTAACTATTTGTGTGTGTGTGTGTGTGTGTGTGTGTGTGTGTGTGTGTGTGTGTGTGTGTGTGTGTGTGTGTGTGTGTGTGTGTGTGTGTGAGTGAGAGGAGAGAGCCTGTGTGTGAGTGAGAGGAGAGAGCGAGACACGGATAAACAAGATGTTAAAAATAAACAAGAGAAAGAGCGTTAAAGATAAATAGGAGAGAAAATAAAAGTACCGGTATTACAAGCAGGGACATAGGTTCCTTATTAATTATATTGGTACATTACTAACATGATTTATACGTATACATACCACCACAAAAAGATCTCTTAAATTCATGATAACATTTAAAATAGATAATTACAGTCGGTAGGCTATAGCAGTATAAATTAAAAATGCTAATCAGAAGCTAAAGTATAGTTAATTATATTACAGATATTGCTGGCTATTTATTATTTATTATTTCCTGAGTTACATTCTGACAATATTGCAGTAGTTTAGTGATCAAAGGATTGTAATTTTAACGAGAGAGAGAGAGAGAGAGAGAGAGAGAGAGAGAGAGAGAGAGAGAGAGAGAGAGAGAGAGAGAGAGAGAGAGAGAGAGAGAGAGAGAGAGAGAATATTAAGTTGAGACACAGAGAGAGAGAGAGAGAGAGAGGGAGAGAGATGATACTGAATATAATATGAGATGGGAAATGTGGTAGCTACTTAGGTAAATTAAGAGTTAATGAAGTTTTCAAAATGCAACAACCAAAGTTTTTTAGGATATTAGCTAAGTGTTAAACTAAATAAATTGTTAAAGAAAACTACAATAAACTAATAGCTAATAATAATATTAATAATAATAATAATAATAATAATAATAATAATAACTAAATATAGTACAACAAAAACACATTCAAACATACAGTATTAACTCTCTGCAACCCATTCAGCCAGTCACACATTCAAACACTTTCAAACATACAGTATTAACTCTCTGCAACCCATTCAGCCAGTCACACATTCAAACACTTTCAAACATACAGTATTAACTCTCTGCAACCCATTCAGCCAGTCACACATTCAAACACTTTCAAACATACAGTATTAACTCTCTGCAACCCATTCAGCCAGTCACACATTCAAACACTTTCAAACATACAGTATTAACTCTCTGCAACCCATTCAGCCAGTCACACATTCAAACACTTTCAAACATACAGTATTAACTCTCTGCAACCCATTCAGCCAGTCACACATTCAAACATACAGTATTAACTCTCTGCAACCCATTCAGCCAGTCACACATTCAAACACTTTCAAACATACAGTACTAACTCTCTGCAACCCATTCAGCCAGTCACACATTCAAACACTTTCAAACATACAGTATTAACTCTCTGCAACCCATTCAGCCAGTCACACATTCAAACACTTTCAAACATACAGTATTAACTCTCTGCAACCCATTCAGCCAGTCACACATTCAAACACTTTCAAACATACAGTATTAACTCTCTGCAACCCATTCAGCCAGTCACACATTCAAACATACAGTACTAACTCTCTGCAACCCATTCAGCCAGTCACACATTCAAACACTTTCAAACATACAGTATTAACTCTCTGCAACCCATTCAGCCAGTCACACATTCAAACACTTTCAAACATACAGTATTAACTCTCTGCAACCCATTCAGCCAGTCACACATTCAAACACTTTCAAACATACAGTATTAACTCTCTGCAACCCATTCAGCCAGTCACACATTCAAACACTTTCAAACATACAGTACTAACTCTCTGCAACCCATTCAGCCAGTCACACATTTTTCACCATCATTCATAAAAATATATTATTCGATCAAGATAAGGATATAGTGAATAGGCTCGAAGCCTTATTATACATAATTTATTAGGGACAATGTAGGTTTATGGAATCCTTATACTGTACTCATGTATAATCCACTGTGGGAGAATACTTTTGATCACATTTTAAAAACCTGAAATTAATAGAAAAAACGCCCATTCTAATCAATCTCTGAGCTCTTTCGGACATCCTCACTGTTTACAAACGCCTTCTTTATATGCAGTATACAGTAATCGATATTTACCCCATACTGGCAGCATAGATGACGATTTCAATAATTCATGGGGGGGTGAGGGCTCAACCCATCGTGTATCCCACATTGGAATTATAACTAAGACCATGAAAACACTAATTTTTCAAAATCCGGAGGAAAAAACATGAAAAACAAGGGTGCGAGCCCATTCCCTATAATTACCAAGATAAGTCATATGCATCCTCTAAGATATACTGTATAGTTTAAAATTCATAATACTTAAATGTAAAAAGAAGATAGGGAAAACAGATCTTTAATATACCGGTAATTGAAATAGAAAGGGAAATCAATTATAAGGTACCGGTACTGTTTACACTGTACAGTACCTTGGCTAACAAAGACTAGTTGATAAGTTGAAATATAAAACAGAACTTTATCTCACCCAACATCTTGTAGATTGCAGTATATTTTTACTGATTTCACTAACCAATGTGTTGGGTTTGACTAGTCGTCAGTAGTCACTAGGCTAATTTGACTATTGACTAGGTTTAAGAATACCGGTATGACCGTTGACCGATACTTGTTCAGTTGTACTATCGTAGAAGTTAGGTGTGCTACCACTGGGGAACACCAATTGTATATATACCTCTAATTATATTATACACAATCATGATACACACAATTAGTCTCTCTCTCTCTTAGTAAATAAGGCTTAACCCCTTTTGTACCTGGTTGTACCAGTGACCGTCGGGCACGTCCTTTTAACTTTATTATGGCTATTAGACGACTTTATGCAGTTTAAAAAGGGCCTCCAGCAATTAACGGGCTTCGAACTATATCACTCAGCCTTTTTACTATCACAGATCCTTCTTAAACTGCACAAAATAGTCTAAATATAGCTAGAATAAAATTAAACGGACGGCGCCGGTACAGTATGGGCTAAATCAACTTAGTAAGGTAGCTGGACTGACCTCATTCAGTCATGACGTTGTTACCACCTCTCTCTCTCACTTTCTCTCCACCACCTCTCTCTACCTCACGCTGTTTGATGCCAGGATCTGAAATAAATCAAATATATTAACCCTTTTAGTACGATGACACAATTTTATATTCTGGTTACCACTAGACAATTTTCTTCACCTTAGGCTATAGCCTAATCTACAGCTATGACTCAACTTCATTAATAGGGGTTCATAGTTCATACAATCTTAATACCGGTAGGCTATACAATCCGAGGGCTCTTTAGGTTATGCTAGGGAGGCGCCGCTAGGTTAGGTGTTGAAAGTTAGATTAGGGTAGGAGTAATAAGGTTTGACCATTTGATAGGTTAGAGTACCAGTCCAGTAGCCCTTAACTAGCCTAACCTAACCTTCATCCTAGTTTCCAGGACCATTTTTCCAAAGGGCCACACCTCATGTCATGATGCCCATGCTTAAAGTTTACCATAAAAATTTACCATGGTATTTTCATGGTCGAGACTATAGTGTAAATACCCACGTCCTAAAATAACATAGGCTAGTCCCTATCTTAGGCTAGGCCTAGGCCCTATTATCGATTCCTACTAGGCTATAGACTACCTGGCCACCACTCCACCAGGGGAATAGCCTAGCCTGGCCCTATAATATATAAATAGGTTAATCTATAAACCAGGCAATAAAACTGATTTGCATAAAACGTCTGGCCGAAAACAAAGGCCAAGGTCAATGTAGGCTAGGCCAAAATCAATGCTAACTTCATAAACAAACCATTCGATTTTTGCGGTGAATGTCAATGCCACCCATAAATAGCAGCCATCTTTTGTTTACCTTAGTAGGCTAGGCTAGGCCTATAGCCAAACCTATATTGTGTTAGTCTGTCGGTTAGTTATTTAATCTATACTGTAATAACCGAGCGTTCTTGAGACACGATAGAATGCAATTCACGGCAAGACAACGGTACCACCCAGCCTCGCCACCTACGTCGCACCCATAAAACCCCAAATATCTCTCAAAATACGCCTCTTTTTACCCTCCAGACCCCCAAACAATCTCCACGCGGTGTAAATTCATGGATTCCGATACGCAGGAGTCATGGATTTGGTTTGGAAATGGCGTTAATGGTGAAAAATTACCGAAGGGCTCCCCTTCCTCTGTGCGAGATCAGCTGTGTGTGTATATCGTCTGTTGCAGGCCTGCCAACTCTGCCTCTGTCAAGAAGGCCTCTGTCTAGATTGACATTTTGACAGATATGAGTAAGATATAGATGCATAAAGTAAAGTATTTGATCATTTCGAGTGACATTGTATAGGGTTTACTGCATTTTTATAGCGACATTAGCCAGTTTTTAATAGCTAGCGATATCTTAGGTATTAAACACTTGCTAATGTCGCTATACAAATGCAGTAAACCCTATACAATGTCACTCAAAATTATCAGATACTTTACTTTATGCATCTATATCTTACTCATATCTGTCAAAATGTCAATCTAGATGGAAATAAATAACTTTATATCTAGCTAAAGTATGTGCTAAATTGTCACTGCTGATCTATTGTTGTTGTCTTGCATGCAGGGCAAAATAACGGAGCTAACAAAATGTCGTAAATTCCCTAAAATTCTATTAATCTAGCTCACATGCCGCATTTAATGTATAATTACCTTTGTTTTGCCATGCTACGACCATTTGTTAGTTTAATTATCCAAGTATATCCCAGTTAGATAGGCTACTGAATAATCCAATAAACGAAAAGTGGAGGAAGATGCAATATAATACGAAGTAGGCCCTATGCCTCTATATTTGTGTCATTAGCGAATAAACGGAGCTTGTGTTTCATATTCTTTTGAAACTAGCAACACTAATTATGCAGAGATGGATGTGACAACAAACTTTGTATAGCTATTTTGCATATCGTAGGAGGCGACTAAAAGGGATCACCCATAAGCCATGTGGGGAGGATCCTCTCACACAGCACTTCTAGACAAAGTAGAAAGGAAAGCCTTCCGTCTCATTAACTCCCGTCCACTTACCAATTTGTTGCAGTTTCTCTCTTCGCCGCAGCTATGTCTTGCCATTTGTGATAAATAAACCTTTGATATAAAAATAATGAGCCGAATGTATCATCAAACTAAGTAGATACGTAAATTCAGGAGTTTCAGGTCAAACGTCCTTACTTCTCACTGATGAAAAGGGGCTTCCATACTGATGCGTGAATCAAGTGAAGGATTTACCCCCGAACTGTTGACATCTAGGCTATGTAGGCTACTGTAATATATTATATTGCAACTTTAATACTATTAAATTTCACAAAATAAATACAGCAAATACTATAAAAAACAAAAACAAATATCGCAAAGAGTTGGAAGACATAAACAAATAAAATAATTAAAGAGAACAAATTTAAATCGCTCGCCTATATTATTGTTACCCCTTATATACCCAATATTTTCTCTGACACCGAAATCTAGCTTTAAAGAAAACGAAGATTTTATGGGTATCAATACTATTATGAGTGTAGGCCTATTACTTACCTATTTCAATAATATGGGAGGTTAAACTTTAATACTATTAAATTTCACAAAATAAATACAGTAAGTACTATAAAAACAAAAACAAATATCGCAAAGAGTCGGAAGAAATAAACAAATCAAATAATTAAAGAGAAATTTTTTTAAAGCGCTCGCCTATATAATTGTTACCCATTATATACCCCCTATTTTCTCTGACACCGAAATCTAGCTTGAAGGAAAACGAAGATTGTATGGGTATCTATACTATTATGAGTGTATTATAACTTACCTATTTCAAGCTTACCTATTTCAATAATATGGGAGGTTAAGAGACTTTCTTGTAGTTGCTCCCATCTCTCGGTCGTTCTTGAGTACGAATGTCACAACTTATGAGTGAAGTTGTTGATGATATCGCATAATATAAAGTATCGTTCACATCCGCTATACTATACTATACTACGTATACTATCTGTCAATTTGTCATTCCTCTCTCTCTCTCTCTCTCTGTCTTTTATGAGTAATCTTTAGATTTAATTATTTCGTTATTTATTGATGGGCACCCTAACATAAAATGTTTCAGATCTTCATAATTATGGCCACATGAGTGCATTCTACTTCTCCATTTGTGTCTTTTCCGGTTCTATGTCATCTCAACCAGTAGCCTTCAACCAGTGCCAAATTAACCCAGACCAACCAAACCAGTGCCAAAATATAGTACTAACCTAACCTAACCGTATTGGTTGATTTGGTACTGGTTGAGAGCTACTGGTTGTTGTTGTTGTTGCTGTTCCTCAGGCTGTCTGGCCGAGCAGCCCCAAGGTCCCGAGCAAGGCCAAGGCCATAACCGAGCGCCCCCACAGAACCCTCCCAGCTTACCACTAATAATGCCCAGGTGACCGAAGCCACTCAAAGGCGGGGAGCTGAGGAGGGTGCGGAAACGCCCGGGAAACAAAAGCCCCACCCAAGGCCCTGTGCCCCTCAGCAATTATAAAGGGAAAGTTGAGGGGCAAAGGAAAAATGTGACGCTTTGGCTCCCAATCTGCCAGGGTTGGCAGTAGGGAGGTCAATCCACGGAAAAGACGCCGTCACTTGAGATCTAGAAAATATATAAGTAAAAGGAACAGTCAGAGTAAGCTATGGGTATGGCAGAGAACGCTCAACTCTCATTCTGATAGACCAGCCCATCACCTAAGAGCTACTGGTCAACTCAACCAGTAGACCATTTCAACCAGAGCTACGGGTTGAAATGGTCTACTGGTTGAGTTGACCTGTCAACGTCTTTTCCTATCATTTAGTTGCAGAGTTCCACTCTTGGCCTTATACAGTATGATTGAAGATGGGCGGTTATCATAAATTTTTTTCTTCTTTATTTCTTTCCATCTTTTTTATATTACTAGACTTGATTTACTATTTACTTCTTTCCAATTTGCAGAATCCCACTTTAATTCTTGTTGCTTCCTTTGTTTCTGTTTTCTTCATTCTTATGATATTTTCTCTTCTCATTCCCACAGTATTCATGTAAGCTTTTGTCACTTTCAGCCATTAATTTCTGTCATCCTCACACATTTCCCTTAATATTTCTTTCAGCAGCTGATTTTCTCCTTCATCGATACTTTTCAAATATTGTAATCTTCCATTTATGATTCTTGTTTTCATTAGTGAGGCCCCTATTTCACCTCTCAATATACATATTGGTGCACATTTTGCTGCTCCCAGTATGTGTCTATATATACTCCCATTTTCTATTTTCGGGCGATCTCGCCAGCACCTAGAAGGAAAAGTGGTAGCCTACAGGAAAAAAGATAAGACAGAAACAGCTTAGGTTGGGTAGAAGATGCCAAACGGCTCGCTGGTGTTATACGGCTCACTGGTGTAGTGATTAGCGTCTTGGCCTTCCACCCTGAAGGCCCAGGATCGCGCCCACGCTCGGCGCAGTAAAGGTTTTTCACAAGCACCGAGTCGTTACCGTTCCTCATGAGCAAAGGGATGGGGTAGTAGTACAGGACCCCAATGGAAATACACCTAATCGGCCTTATTGGGCTATCCTTAGCTGGCTTAGCATGCGCTAGATTTAAGAACTATTATTATTATTATTATTATAACTTCACTCTGGAATCTGGATAGCACCAGCCCCCACCCTAGGTTGATGTGTTGGCAACTGTACTATACTATGAATTGTATGTGTAGCCTACAATTGAACAATAAAATCAAGACACAGTTGCTCATTTGTTTTACTTCCTTACTTGGTTAACTTTGAAAATCGTCTCTTGCTTAGGAACTTGCAAGTTTTGTTCTATAAGGAAGTTGGAGCTGTAGACATTGATATTTAGCAGAATTACTAGCTAAAATACGGTGGTAGTAAGCTACATTTATAAGAACATAAACCCAATTCAACATACTTTTTACCATCATAAACCTACATTATTATTGTACTGATGTTTAATAGTGATGTTTACGGCCCCAACTTCCTTATACCCTGAAACTGGCCAATTGGCCATGCAAGGATTACATTTGTGGCTGAAGATGTAGAAAGGCTGTCAAATAGTTAATTATTTAATTTAATAACTGATATGTACTGTATGTATGCTTCATTATTAACCTATGAACTGCTAGAACCTGTGCAAAATAAAAGGCCAATTTGAGGGAGGGAGAGGGGTTGGGTATAAAGGGGGGGGGGGGGGGAGTGGCAGTTGTGGTATGGAGAGATGGCAGTACTTTCTAAGGGCCATTTTATTAAACCATGGCAAGAGCTTTCCCGACCCAGATTGACCCTTATACAGATAGCGATAAGGGTCAATCTGGTCAGGAAAGGTCGTAGGGAAAGCTCTTACCATGGTTTAATAAAATGGCCCCAAGTGTCACCCAATTTTGAGACATTTCACAGCACTGGCGCGGTATTTGAAAGGCTGTTTTTACACGTTTAAATACTGTGGACCGTCGCAGTTCTTGGGTAAGTTGTAAACCAGAAAAGAAATGGAGCATAATCTCAAGAAAAATATATAAGAATAGTTGCATCACACATAGTCAGTCATTTAAAGTCTTAATTTTCAGGAATCATAATACTGTATGGGATAAATAAAAAGCGTGAATACAATGTCATGGCTTCATTATTGCACATATCATTAGAGCAACAGTATTAAGTAACACATTGTACTGGTACAGGCTCAAGCATTAGTTCCCCCAAATCTTGTTCATACACTCTCTCTAATTTTCAAGTTATTTTAACTTTTTCTTGAGGGTCTGTGTTTTAATAGCTTCTTATTTCTCATCATTGGCGGTCACTTTGCCTAATATCTTGTTCACAGACTCTGTATTTTTGAAGGTACTGTATTATGATTACAAATGTGTTTGTAATTGCCCGACTACAGTAGTACATTTCTGTTCCTCATAGTAAAAATGTTGAGTTACTATCCCTCTGTAGATTTCACAAAGCGTTATTTCCACATACTGTAGTGATTTTGATAGGTTCCTTTGTCTTTATATTGTGTCATCCCTGTTCTGGTTTGTATATTTTGCAAGTTCTACATTATACTGTACAAAATCATCAAGGTTTTGAGAGGACTATTGATTTAGACTGTACCTTCTCCTAAAATATCTATTGGCCGTCTATAGGGTTGATACAGGAGCTAAATAGTGTGTAGATCTCTTCTATAAATATATAATAGACCACTTAGCTGCAGTAGGGTAATATCAGGGTGTTAAACAGGAGCAATTTAGTTTTAAGGCTGGAATTAATATGAGAAGGAATACAAGAAAATTAACTTGAAATAGCATGGTTTGGGCCATTTTATCATTTCCTAAGACATAATTTAAACTATAAACCACAATATTATCTTTATATAGACAATAATAAAGACTAAAAATGTTAAATGACATTGTCTGGAAGTAGCTGAAATAAAATAAAATTTTGTGTGATTTAATGAAAAGGATTAATGATATTACTACTAGACGAAGTGCTGTCTATAAAGTGCTCCTCCTCATGTGGCGTTTATATTCAGTCTATTAAGTAATTCTACAATACAATTCAGGAAACAGGGACAAAGTATTTTTTAATGAACTAATTCTATAAATCAATGCAATTAAGACATTCTACATGTAAATGATGATGATGATGATGATGCAGTTTTTACCACCATGCACTCCCTGCTCAAGAGCTGGGCTAGGGTGGGTGCCCTGATGATCAGGGACTTCAGTGAATCGTTGCCACAGAATGCTAGACCGCGTTGTCCACCAAAAGCACTGGTGTCTGCCAATAACACACTATAGGTAGCACCAACAAACTTGTCAATAATCTTGACCCCTTAACTTTAACTTATAACTAAAAAAGGGCGTAGAACAAACTGGCTGTAAATATTCACACCTATTTCCTGGTGGGCTCTTCCTAAATGATAGAAGTGTCAGCCCGATTGCTTTCATTAATTTTGAGTTAGAAGTTAAGGGGTCAAGATTATTGTCAAGTTCGTTGGCGCTACCCATGGCTGGCCAGAGACTCGAACCATCAACCTCATGGTTTACAGGCGAGTGCTCTACCAACTGCGCTACAACCTGTGGCAACATGGAAATTACACAGTACATGGAATACATGGACATTTTACAGAGTACTGTAAATTAAAAATCAATAGTTCGATAAAAACCTTGAGGTAAATCTATGTGATATCTAAAGACATTAACTAATCTGCTCTACATAACTAACTAACTAACTAAAGACATTAACTGGACATTTCTATGGCCTGAAATTAATAGTAGGCTACTGTACTAGTCACGGGCTATTAGAAACATACGAGACTGCCAACAAAAGGTAATGGTCAAATTTAGGCAATTTAATAGTAAGATGTCAGCGAACAATTAATTTAGATTGTACGGCACTTTATTAATTAAAATCATCAAATTGATCCTACAATGTAACCATACAAATTTACTAAATCAATTCTACAAAGCCTCAGTTACTACTTCATTAAAGTTATTCTGAAAGTACCAGTTATTTCTTTAATTAATTCTACAAAGAGCAAATTAATTCTACAAAAAAACAGTTACTATTGTCTAGTCATTATGATAAGTCTAGAAATTGTGACTGAACCTTTTGTAACTCAGAGGGGGAGCAAATGGGCTGTAAATTTCGGTGGGCGGGCACTGTACGTGTAGTGCTCCGCTGCATGTCTGCCTGCTGAGACCGGAACTTCTCTGGGAGGTCTGGGGCCGGGGGAGTGCTGAAGTGCCCTTAGGGTATGTGCCTTAGTATATACAGTAGATAGATTTACAGTTTGACTCTTCCCAACTTAAATACTGTATATCAGTTTGATTACTCAAGTCCGTTTTGAGTTATGGGAGGTTGGTGGTCTGGATTTCTAGACTCGTCATAATAATAAACTATAATCCACTAAAATAATTGTACATTTGAAGTAACAATTACGTATACAGTACTATGCAACTACTGATTATGTGTACAAATGATAACAAATAAATTGAACAGTAATTCTTTGAGGTAAATAAGTACAGTACATAACGAGAGTATTAACACCTAACCTTGTGGTCAATAAAGTATTAATAATAGTAATAGTAACAATATTATTAAAAAGAGTAAAAATACAGTAAGATGATAAAATTAATACCGGTAGTAATAATACAAACAGTAAGACTAATAATACTACTGTACTAATAATGAACAAAACAGTATTATTTATAGTAAAGTAGTAGTAATATTAATAATAATAAAATAATAACAATCTAGTAATTACTCTAGTTTTTTCACGTGGTGGAAAATTTAATGCCTTAGCAGCTGAATTCTCGATACCGTACTAAATACAAAAATCTGAAACTGTTCCAAGTCTACGAAACATTGTATTGCTAGGTTATCATAATTAGCAACAAGTATCGCTGCAAAATATTCATACTAGCGTAGTAATGGAGATGAAGACGTGGCAATTTACCGTCAGCAGTAAAAATAGATTATAATACGCATCTACAGTATAATATGATAAGGGGAAAGAATGTAAGTATTGCTCAAATAAGTGATGTCGCGGCACCATGTAAATTTTGATCAATAATTGGTATCAGCAATATCTAAACTTGATTATTCATTTTGAGTGAGATATACACCCATATTCTTACACTTGAAATAATACCCACCCTATACAAAATCTGACAGACATTAATACAGCACAGAGTGAGTCAAACGTAATGGCAGCTGAGACAGGACTTATAAGCGCCACCGTACACTCTAGAACACAAATCGTGGCTCTTTCCGATTCTCCAAACAGCTTAAAAGAACTAACGAAATGCATATACTGTAGAGGTAAAGAATTATAAAGAAGCTTCGGTACAAGGCTAACATAGCTTTGAAAACTTAAAACTATTGTCCATATCTCAAGACCGTACAGGACGTGACTGAAACCGCACCTCTTATGGATCCCTTTGTCTTTAATGGGTATGTATGAACCCACTCCAGAATTTTAAGTGTGCAAGAAAAAATAGTTAGTCAGTCAGCCAGTAGCCAGCCCTTACTTCCGCAAGGGGTAGGCAGGATCAGCAAGAGACACGAGAAAGGAAAAAAAAAGAGGTGACAGGAAAAGAACACATAACAAAAGCAAGCACACAAGCATTCAGAAGCATCAATCACTCATCAGGCCCCAAAATCAATGGCTTCACCTAAAAAATAGAGTGATTAAAAGATAATGTACTGTACAGTACTTTGTTATGCAGTAGTTAATTCTTGAGAGGAATTATCGATTTTAAGATAAATTATTCTTAGAATTTACTCACACTAATTTGACCTCATTACTGTATATGTCAAGGGTTGTGGCATGGTCGGTAGCGTGACTGGCTGCTGATCGAAGGGTCGGCAGTTTGATCCCAGACCGTGCCATTGTTAGATGTCAAGTGGGAGGTATTATAAAAATACAAAATCTTGCCATGGCTCTTCAGCTTTATCCAAAATCCATACCAATACTAAACCCTGTTCATTATAGGTAGGAACAGAAACTTCTTAACTTCTGTAACTAAAATAGGACTAGGGTAATCGAGTAAATTTTTCTAGTAATTGGGAACAGTCAGCTAAGGAATAGGTGTGAAAATGTACAGCCCATTTGCTCTAGCCTTTTTTGAGTTGCAGAGGATAGAGATCTATGGCCTACCTGGATGCTGGTAGGAGAGGTGTGGATGGAAGAAACGACCTCCTTCCCCATTGCAAACTTACAAATGGTTCTCACTATACACTACCTCCCCCCAGGGATGTGTGGCTCTTGGGACTATCTGGATGCCGCGTGATTCCCATAAAGGGCATCTTAGGGCTACTACAACAACAGTAACCTAAAATAAACAGGGTATACCTGTTGATTTTAGATGGCTTCATTGGGTAAATGTAGGCTTTTGGATGGCTTGAGCACATGTGCTACATTTCAAGCCATTAATCACGCATTTGGACACCATGCTTGCAACTGTGAGCACGCCTATTACTAACTTAATGACGTCAAACTCACAAGAGAGAGAGAGAGAGACAGATGGTTTTTCAAAATATTTGTAATTTTTATATTTATATTTTTGAAATCCTGTACTGTACAGTATATATTTTATTTCTTTATACTGTACTACAGTATAGCCATATCCTGTCTAGGCAAGGGTTGAGGTGGCCAGATTGTGTAGTCTAGGAGATGTCTGTTAAATGTTAGTGTACTGTTGGTGTGGCTGTGGTTGTGATTGTTATCTGTGACCAGTGTAATCAGCTCCACATGCTTCAACACCTGCAAGCATGTAATAATAATAATAATAATAATAATAATAATAAGCATGTTACGTATTTCTCATAAGCGCCAATTTTTCCGAAGAATTCACTAGCACTCGGAAAGAGAAAGAAAAAAGAACAAAATCAATGCATCAAAAGAAAGCTTATATACAACACAAATTTAACAATCACTAGCAGTGATTGTACATTATATATTATGCAACACTGGTCTACTTCACTCTGATGTCTTGTCATTACCGAGAAAGTTTGGATTTGAATACTTGCATTATTATATTTTATGTTTTCGTACAATAACCCATTTTGGCGAGGTGGCCAGCATTTTTTTTTGTTTTTGCTTTGCCACATAGTGATTTTGATAAGTTCTTTTGTCATATTGCGTCGTCCCTGTTTTGGTTGGTTTATTTTGCAAGTTTTACATTATAATTTTCTGAACCCTCAAGACAGAAGATAGAAAATGGGGGGATGGATGTAGAGTTCGGGCGTACGGTCGTCATTGTTTACATAGGGCGATCGCCGCGGTCGCACTTACGTTCCCGTCTATTTCGACGCTATATTTTCTGCTATTTGCCCCCTGTCATTACTACATGAATACTAGGTTAGGTTAGGTTAGGTTAGGTTAAAATAGACGGAAACATGATGGGAAAGGTCCGACGTCACTACGCGTAATGTAAACAAAGATGGCGGTACGCCCGCTCACTACATCCTACCCAAAATGGGTTCAAGATGACAAAAATGACAACATGCCGAGGTCAAGGGTCAAGGATTCCATTTACCGTCAGCTAAAATAAAACCAACTACAGTAATAAAACCAACTACAGTAATAAACGCATCCATAATTTTATTGCTCCTACAAAAGATCTGGTGTAGTGAAGGGAACCAGTAGTACAAGAGGAAGGAGCCATTAGAGCTCTATTGTCGGTATATTTGCATCTGTTGAAAAAGTGCTAAACAGATACACAGAGGGCCTTGGAGTCGGACAGACCCTAAGTTGAGTGGTCAGTCCTGTAAGTCCTTGAATAAACTGGCACGGGTTGTCCTTCTCACTTTGAACAGGTCCGCTTCAAGGCGTTTTGTGTATGGCCACCCTCATAAAAGGGAATAAGGCATCCGGCAATAGATTGATACAAAAGATTTGCAACTGACGGTAAATTGCCATGTATTCACCTCTTCTTTTTATTTTTTCCCTCTTCCCTTTTAAGTTCTTGTATATTTCTGTTATCCAGCTCCTCCTTTCTACTAGTTTCCAGCCTTATAAGAGCCCCGGCCCAGGAGGCTGTAGACAACTTATTCTTTCCTTCACTTGTATTACTCGGCTATTACAACAATTTTGCAGCGAAATATGTTGTAAGTTACGAAAACATGGTATTTTTATGATGTTCAGACATTGATAATTCATATTTTTCCATTAGGCATCGAGAAATCCACTATTAAGGGATTCAATTTATTGTCAGCTGGAAAGAAAAAGACTAGTCAATAGTTATAGTCATACGTGGATATTTTAAGAAGTTATAGCCGTTTCTGAGATATAATCCCGGGAAGACCATAATTAGGCTTTCATTAGTTTATTCAAGTATATTGGGGTTTGTAATTGATGATTAATATTAAGAACGGGGTGATACTTATATACCGGTAAATAAACTATGGGTCTGAATTATTGCCAAGTTAGCCGACACCGGGAATAGTCGTGTTTCACCCCACTAGCTGACGATTTTATCCTGGCAAGCGAGAGGGAGCCTTTTACAGTATACAGTATTATTGATTTTTTCTTGTTGATTTTGAGCAGTGTTGGAAGACGCTTGCATGTGTATGGCGGCATTCTTAGTGTTATGGTCGAGTGCAACGTCTTTTCATTCATAATATGTGTGCTCACTCTTGCAGACATTTTGTTGTTTATTATTGTAATTATGGATGGAAAAATTACCCTCCCTCTCCAAACTTTCTCTCTCTCTCACACACACGTATCTACACACGCACACACAAGGAGTACAAGGCATAATAACTGAACAAGGTGGTGAAAGAAGAAAACGATGTACGGTATGTATATAAATTGTACAGGTATAAACGTACACTTTATCCTTTTATTCATGCCCTAAAAAGTAGCGGTACATTCTCCTCTGCGAAGATAGTACAGTACTGTACTGTAATTATTTTGTCCAAGACCTTTCATGTTTTCTCCACACATCACTACAGGTGCATTATATATAAGGGAGGAATCATACAAAACACTAAATACAGTCACAGTTCTGTAATCCAGCACTTGATAATCCAGAAATATGTTAATCCGACATCTGACAAGGGCCAATTTAATATAGAAAATAAGCTTAAATCTCTCATATTTTAAAATATTCCAAATTCAATGTAGGATAATCAAGAGGATATTGGGGTTATTTCTGTAACTGTATATTTTCTAAGTCTGGCACATTTGATAAAACAAAATTCTGGATTACAGGACTTTTACTGTACAATGAGAAAACAGAACGACAAGACGGAGAACACACAAACAAATCTGACGATCGCGCCACGACATAAGTACAAACAATACACAATTTATATATTAAATTAAGTAAGAACAGTATAAGTTGCTATTGCATCCATTAAATAATAAGCTGCATCTTTAACTCCTTACATCGACAGGAGAACAAAGATCATTAGCCCTATCAAACTCAGAGGTGGTCTTTTTGGACTACTCGCTTCACCCCATTAGTTTGGCGATTATAAGATGTGTTGCACCATTCAAATATTAGACTGAATGATCTGTAAGAGGTAGGGTTTCATGTTTTCAAAAGCTATTGTTTCAACTTCACATAACTAAAAAATTAAAACTAAAAGCAGTTTCAATAACTTTGGTTTCATTAGGCTCTTTCATGTAACAGTTGACATTAGCTTAATCAATATCCAAAGTTCCTTAACATCTTAGATTTTCCCCCGGGCAGCGCCGGAACCTCAGCTAGTAAACTAAAATGTAAAACTTGCGAACTAAACAAACCAAAACTGGGACGATACAAGATAAAAGGTAAAATAACTTATCAAAATCGCTACAGTATGTGGAAATAACGCTTACTAAAATAAAATTTATGAAATAAAACAACACAATCTAATAAGAAATAAATTTAATAAATAAATAATAATAAATATAACAAATGATCAGCCTCTTCTCAATTTAACACAATCCTAGCCATGAACGTAATCCTCACCTGATCATTTTCCAAGAATAAAAGTAAGAATAGCGTCAGTGTACAGTACAGTATATGTAATGGATTAAGTCTCACCAATATGGTGAAAATGGGTTGATATTTATTGACTAATGGATATGAACGGTTTATTACTTAGTCCATGATATTGTCAGGGACCCTAGACAACTCAACCAGTAGACCATTTCAATCAGTGCCAAATCAATCAAATCAAACTAAACCAGTGCAAACTTGTGTGTATGTATGTACTCAGGCACATACCCCATAGCTGGGGGTGGCCGACTCGAGACAGAGCCCGAACAGGGACAACACAACATATAAAAACAAAATACAAATTCACACACACCTAGGTCGCCCAGGGATCACCGAGGGCCTCCAGCACTACCCCGGCCCCAGACAAACTTATGAACCTAATTTAACCCCTTCAGACAGTTTGCATGTGATCGCGTATATAAGTGGTTTGGACCAAACACCGATTTACACGCGGATCGAGTACAGTATATAAATTGGGAAACTTAAAATTAACTTAAGTTATTATATACGCGATCGTGTATATAACTTAAAATTAACTTAAGTTATTATATACGCGATCGTGTATATAACTTAAAATTAACTTAAGTTATTATATACGCGATCGTGTATATAACTTAAAATTAACTTAAGTTATTATATACGCGATCGTGTATATAACTTAAAATTAACTTAAGTTATTATATACGATCGTGTATATAACTTAAAATTAACTTAAGTTATTATATACGCGATCGTGTATATAACTTAAAATTAACTTAAGTTATTATATACGCGATCGTGTATATAACTTAAAATTAACTTAAGTTATTATATACGCGATCGTGTATATAATCGTGTTTAATTTTAACAGGTGCTCTGTGAAGGGCAACACTAAATGTGGAGTTAGTTGGCAACTTCCTACCGAGCCAGGCAGTACAGTACCACAAAATAATTAACAGTTCACCCAAATAGTGTGGCTGCTGTCAACAGATAAGTAAGTTTTATTAAGATGTCGGAGGGGGTTAAGCTAACAATATTGGCTGAGTTGGCACTGGTTGATCGCTAACTGTTTGTGGATAATACACCTACAATATATGTATGTATAAGAGTATATTAAAGTACCAATGGCCAGTTAAGTTCCTGTGAAGCCGGTATCACACGAGAGCTTTTATAGTCAACATTCGATGATCAACATTTTTCTTGCAACATTTCTAGAATATTTTGCACTTATATCGTAAACTAGACTGATGGTAGATGAATTTATGTGACCGAAATATTTTAAATGTTGACCCTTCCTAAGCTGCCAGACCAGTGTTGAGGATAAATGTTGAGGGAAAAAGCGCTCGTGTGATACCGGCTTAACAAGGGAACGCCCTAGCCTTGTCAATCAAGGGAGAATACGGTGTTAAAAAATGCATTATCAGTACCAGTTATTTAACCCCTTCTGTACATGCGACGTCTCTTTTATTTTATTCTCGCCATATTAGACAATTTTGTTCAGTTATAAAAGGGCATCCAGCAATCAACAGGCTTAGAACTATCTCAACCAAGCCTTTTGTTCAGTTATAAAAGGGCATCCCGCAATCAACAGGCTTCGAACTATCTCAACCAAGCCTTTTTACTACTACAGATCTTTTATTTATAATATTATTTTGCTAAAGCGTTGTTTCCACATAGCGATTTTGATAAGTTCTTTTGACTTTTTACTGTGTTTGTCTAAGTTTTGGTTTGTTTATTTTGCAAGTTTCACATTATAATTACACAGAATTGTCTAAATATACTGTAGCTAAAAGGAAATTGAAAAGACGTTCGTGGTGCATCAGGGGTTAATGAGCAGTCCAGAACCACAGACTACCACAAATGCAAATACTGTACATGTATAAATATAATGTTTTTTTCCCAGTACATTCTATATAAGAGACGCCCACCGTTTTCTGTTGGGTCGCTCGTAAGTACTAAATTCTCCGATACTCACAAAACCCACCACTTCAATATCTGCGCATAGCCAATATTAAAATTTCTCTTTAAACTTAATAATCTAACTCCGTGTTCTGCCTAGCACACCACAAAGCTCTCAGTAACATGATATATTCATTTGTTCTTTTCTTACTAATATTAGACAATTTTATACAGCTTGGGAAGGATCTTTAGTAGTCATCGGGCTAAAATAAATCTGAATTTTTTTACTATCGAGAATCTTTCTAAAGCTGCACAATTTTTTTTAAATATAGCTAGAAAACAAAATAAAAGATGTCGCTAATACAGAACGGGTTAAAACAAACACCGTACCGTACTTATACTTCTTTTTAGCATACGGCTATACTCCGAGCCAATCTTCCGCCTCGCACACTACAAAAATACACACTGTACACAGGCCTTTCGTAAGACCGCCCCGTAAAATTCACCTTCGTAGTTGCATACAAAATATATTCCAGTATTTTTATATACCTGTACAGTATACTGTATTGGTAATACGGGCTAACATTGGACATAGAGGAAAGATCAGATAGTTTTGTTTTGTTTTTCTTATTTTATTTCTTATTTCTTATTTTTTTTTACTGTGTTCGTCTAAGTTTTGGTTTGTTTATTTTGCAAGTTTTACATTATAATATACTGTTTTGCTAAATCTTCAATGCGTGATTTCCACATAGTGATTTTGATATGTTCTTCTGTCTTTATATTGTGCGGTTCCTGATTTCCACATAGTGATTTTGATATGTTCTTCTGTCTTTATATTGTGCAGTTCCTGATTTGGTTTGTTTGTTTTGCAAGTTTTACATTCTAATTTTACTCAGAATCAATAAAAGTATTCCTCCCTGTCCAAAGTTAGTGTATTTTAGCCAAACATTATCTAGGTGTTTAATATAACCACCAATTACAAAGAACGAATGCTGTATTCACACTCTTTTCAACATAACACACATACACACTGTAGGGAGGATATATTAATTATGGATACAGGAATAACTAGAGGCCACAGCTACAAAGTAAAAAGACCTACCTGCAAGAACGATATCAGGAAGTTTAGCTTCCCCTATAGATGTATTGACAAATGGAATGGGCTGGAGGAGGAGGTGGTAGGGGCAAGGAACATCCATATTTTCAAGAAAAAATTGGATAAAAAGTAGACTGAGAGACGGGACAACACGAGCTTAGCTCAACTCCTGTAAACTACAATTAGGTAAATTAGGTAAATTAGGTAAATACAGACCTCCCTCACTATCCGATGCCCCAATTTACGATATTATTATTATAATGTAAAACTTGCAAAATAAACAAACAAAAACTTATACGAACACAGTAAAAAGGTACAGGTTTTTAGGTGTTTGTGTTTAAGTTTAGGCTGGTCCAAGAACGCATCGCCATTTACCCCGCTAATTTTAGGGTTTGCTATACGATTTTTCTATTATTATGTTCCTTCCAACAACCAACTATACTCCTAAAATCGATTTATGAAATTTACAAACACATGTGGCAGTCCGTGGATTCGAAGCCAGGATGCTCACACCGAAAATCAACACCTTATGCATCGCACCACGAAGACAGTTTAAGATCGGGGTTTCAGGCACGTAACCCATCGTAAATCGAGGGAGATCTGTACACCAAGATGATAAATTCGATCGTTCCGCATTGAACTTATATTTAATTTTACTGTCATCCATTCATTATAAATAGGCCAGAAATCATGAACCCTAACCTCAGTAACGCAATTAGGGCTAGAGCAAATGGGCTGTACATTTCCACATCTATTCTCTGCCTGACCCTTCCCAAATGGTAGAAATATTAGCTCGATTGCTCTAGTCGTTTTTTAGTTATAGCGATTAGTATGTATGTATGTATGTACAGTATGTATGTATGTATGTACAGTATGTATGTATGTATGTACAGTATGTATGTATGTATGTACAGTATGTATATACTCAGGCACATACTCCATAGCTGGAACCGACTCGAGACAGAGGCCGAACAGAAACAACTTTTAAAGTTTCAATTCTTAAGAGTTTGGGACCACTTTCGCATTCCCTAGCCCCTTTCTCTGCCTCGTCTAGTAGGTGAATTTTACAAGGGTAGGAGGATTCCTAGCCTCCCGCCCCCAGAGATTAGTGATCAAGAATTTTGGCCTGCCTTTAATGACCAAGGTATATATGTGCTTCCAATTCATCCACATTATTTTATAATATTTGAGCAACACCATAACCAACCCGTATGCATTTTTCTTACAAGTTTTTCTTTTAACCCGTCCAGTACCAGGGACGTCCTTTTCATCATATGCTGGTAACTATTAGACGATGTTATTCAGCTTAGGATGGACCTCTAGCAATAGAAGGCTTCAAACTATCTCAACCAACTCTTTTGACTACCACAGATCCTTCCCAAGCTGCAAATTATCGTCTAAATAGAGCTAGAAAAATATATAAACATGTCACTGGTACTCAAAGGGTTAAATCGTATGTCCTTCCAATTTGCCTTTTTTTTTTTTTTTTAACTATAAGTGCTTCCAATTTTCCCAACGTTATTTTTTACACAACACTCAATACCTGTACATTTGTTCACATTCTAAACCCATTGACAAGAAAAGGTTTCATTATTACTATATTCAACACAATACTGGTACAGTATCATGCAAAATACAGTACCTTCAGCATGGCCAAGTGTTCAATTCTCCAAAGGTATCTACAAAATATATTTACCGGTTGGACAGAACACGAATACATCCCTCAACTCACCATAAACAACACACCCTTAACACATACACACACACCCAAAATCCTAGGAGTAACATATGATACTCATATGACATTCAAACAGCACACCACAAACATTAAAAAGAAACTGACACCCAGACTTAACGCCCTCAGGTCACTTGCTCACACAAAATTTGGACACAACAAAGAAACTACCACCACAGTATATAAACAATACATTAGATCAGTGATGGAATACGCAAGCCCAGCCTGGGCTTCTAACCTAGCTGAAACACATCATAAGACCTTACAGACTATTCAAAACAAAGCCCTGAAGATCATTACAGGCTGCACAGCTACTTCACCCACAGATCACCTACATCAAGAAACCAAAATCCTCAAAGTCAAAGACCATCTGGACATGAGAGGCACTCAATTCCTGGCAGCAGCCTCCACGAACCAAGACCATCCACTAAACTACATGGCAACACACCCACAGACACCAAGAATATCAAAACAACACCCAGCACACGGTATCACACACAATTATTGTCCTCTCTCCCTCCCTGCCCACCCCGAACCAACTTCCAAAAGCACATCCATACTCATATCTCTCACCGATCCATCCACTCACTCACAGACAACATGCAGCTGCATGCACGACCTCCCGAAATCCATCCTTCCGAATCCTCCCTTCCTCGCGAGGACAGAGTCCACCTGGCCAGGCTGAGATGCGGACACCATCCAGCTCTCCTGAGCTATCAGAAGAGACTGGATGACTCCGTTGTCGACGCCTGCCCGGGATGTAACACAGCACCCCATACCATTAAACACATCATAGAAGACTGCATTTCACACAACCACTTACGCCAACAACACAATCTACACTCAATGAGAGCTCTGTGGGAAAGCCCGATCGTGGCCATGGCCTTTCTCAGGGACTCGGGGCTGTTCGGCTAGGCAGCTTAGGGAACAACAACAAGAACAACAACCGGTTGTAGATTTATTATGTAACATCAACTTACCACATAACCACCAACATTATATTGCACTTGTTTTCTATGTAAAGTCAGCGTTATATGAGAGCATGTATCTCGTAGCTCACAAATGTATTTATTATATTTTAATAAGTACAGTAGTTTAACCAGAACCTTGAGTCACAAAGTGAAACTCTTAACAGGCTGGCCCATAAACTTGAGAGAGAGAGAAAGAACTACAGGTCTCCCTCACTATCCGATGCCCCCATTTACGATATTATCATAGGTTTTTAGGGGTTTATGTTTGGGTTCTAGCTGGTCCGAGAACACATCCCCATTTACCCCATATATATAGGGTTTGCTATATGATTTTTTAAAATTTAAGATCAGGTTTTCAAGAACGTAACACAATCGTAAATCGAGGGAGACCTGTATTTCAATCGGCCTACTGGCCCATAAACTTAAATAATCATATGTGTTTGGGGGGCACAAGGTCCTCCCCGTTGAAGAGGACAATGGTGAGACTCCAAGATTTTGAGATGGTTGTGGCCAAGCTCCGCATTGGTGAGCAGATCGATTGAGTTCAGAGATGTAAGACAGAAAAAAATATATGAGAATCAAAATTAGCTATGCAGAACTCCTCTTTGTTGTAAATTTCATATAAATAAAGAATCATATGTAGGACAAGACTAAGGCTTCAAAATTATACGATAACTTTTCGCAAATGCAATTCACCAATTAAACTGCAGGCGGCCAGAAGATATCACCGGTGCAGCGCGACAGTATATACGCTACTTTTGTTAACATAGTAAACATCCTGAAACCTCCAGCCCATTAACCCGTTGAGCCTCATCCGAATAGTAACTTAATGTAACACCCAGTCCCAGGAATTATTCATATTTGTTATTTTTTGTCTCTAAATTATCTTGCGTATGTAGTAATGTACACCCTATGTGGTGGATTGTGTTCTTTTATTTATAAATTATTATTTTGCTTAAGCACTGTTTCCACATAGAGATTTTGATAAGTTGTTTTGTCTTTTTACTGTGTTTGTCCAAGTTTTGGTTTGTTTATTTTGAAAGTTTTACATTATAATTACTGGTAAATAAAATGGGGCCCAAGGTGGTTTCTGTGGGCTGCCAACTTTGCCCCACATCCTAAGCTACCAAGAGTACAAATTTGAGACCCCTACGAGCCTTTTGGAGGCCTAAAATTATTTACTTAAGGCGAAAATATCCAACGTCGCTGGGGTTCTGCGCTACATAAGGCGTCGGCCAATGGGCGTCGTTGGGGCTGGAGGGGTTAAAATCTCCTGCAGGCGGCTAAAACACATTCCCAGTGCTAAGCCTAACCGAAAGAACTGGAAACAGAAGACACATTGCACAGTATACCCACAGAGACCATAATGTTCGGTGCCGCTAGAAGTGTGGCGAACTCAACACAAGGTAACACAAGGCAAGGTAGTAGTGAGATTCAATAACGTGTCATTTGAAGCTGCTTTCACCTGTCATTCAGCCAGTAATGGATTCTAATGCCCATAAGAAGTAGTGTGCAAATTCTTTCACATTGTAAGATTACCAAGTAGATGTCTTGTTGCGCAATTTCTCATCACGGTTTTCAAATCGTTATGGTGTGCTACAATTTAATTATTATATTTTTTCACCAACCAACTTTACTTCTAAACTCAATTAATGAAATCAACAAATAGATGTGGCACTCCCAGGACTCGAACCTAGGATACTCACATCAAATTTCCACGCACATGCATTACGCTATCAAGACGAGATTGATGAGCAACTTTCCAAATATTTCCGGTGTGCTACGATTTAATAATGTGCAATCCAAAGTTGCTGTCACTTTCGTTGCCATTATATTCCTAATTGCAAAGGTAATTTCCTTTTCTTTTACACAATTTCACATCAAATTTTGTGTAATTGTAAGTGGCTATAACTTTTTGTTGCCATTATATATTTCTAAAAGCACAGTTAATGTCCATTTATATAGACTTGACATAGTTTTTTATCATCGTTTCAGCCGAATTAACTCTGGCTTAACAGTATGATGTCTCTCCACCTACTTAACACATCTACCGAGCTACCTCAAGCCTTAGTTAATGGAATTTTATCATTCTTTCAGCTGAAATAACTCTGGCTTAATAGTTACAATATCTCTCCACCTCCTTAACATACCTACCGAGCTACCTCAAGCCTCTCAGATAACCGGCTCTTCAAAATCTCCTGCAGGCGGCCAAGAGATGTCCCCAGTGCTAAGCCAACACCATACTATCTTGGAAGAACGCCAGACAGAAGAGGGACAGTATACCGATGAAGATGCCGATGTTCTGTAGTAGTAAGATCTTCATGGCTGATCTCCAACAGCCTCCCTCTAATGCCTTGCTAGCTACCTCGTTCATCTCTGGTACCTGTCAATATAAAGATTAAATTTAATTATAATGTAAAACTTGCAATTTAACAAACCAAAACTTTGACGAACAAAGTAAAAAGACAAAACAACTTATCAAAATTGCTATGTAAAAGAATATGGACATGAGGGTGTCATTATGGAAAGGTTTTGTTAGTGAGAGAGACCTCTCAGTAATAAAGAGAAACGTAATATTGTAAAAATTGCAAAATAAACAAACCAAGACTTGGACAAAGACAATACTGTATAAAGGCAAAAGAACTAATCAAAATCGCTATGTGGAAACAACGCTTTAGCACATGCCAGAGCCCAGAGCAAAGATTGCTGTGATATGTAAACACCTCTAAGATATACCCAAAAATAGTCCCAGTGAGAGAGAGAGAAAGGTGAACTGGTTCTTTTGTTTGTGTGTGGAAACATAATGTGCTACGTGTGATGAGAGAGAGGGAAATCTATGGTGTGTGTGTGTGTTTGTGTGTGCTTCTATTGGTGGTAGAAACATGTGTGTGTGTGTGTGTGTGTCAGAGAGAGGGAAAACAAATTGTGAGAGAGATAGAGATAGATCATGAACACGAAGAAAGACACTCACCATATCGACGAGGGCAATATAGAGAAACATGCCGGCTGCCAGGGCGAAGATTGCGGAGGTGTTCTGCGTGAATTCCCCGAGTGCTATACCCAAGAACAGCCCCAGGTAGCAGGTGGTGGCGGAGAGGAAGTTGTAAGCCACCGCCTGCTTCATGGTCATACCAGCGTTCAGCAACACGGCAAAGTCACCTGTGGGGTAGAATGAAGGTTAGTTAAGTAGAGCAGATTAACCAGACCACTGAGCTCCATACGGAACTCTCATAGATCTGGGGTACAATGAAGATTAGGTCATATACTTATAGGGGTCTTTTTTTAATTAGTTCTTTTGTCTTTATATTGTGCCATTCCTGCCTTGGTTTGTTTATTATGAAAGATTTACATTATAATAATCATCTTGGAGACTAACCTAATTCATGCGGCAGTTCTTCACACATAACAGCCAGACTTATAGATACGCCGGTCAGAATGGACTCGGAGAAGGCCGCACCGATGGACACCCCGTCAATGAAGTTATGGAAGCCGTCCCCGAATATGATCATCCAGGCCACGGTTCGGATGACAGAGTCGCGGCCCTGGCGGAACTCCAACTGGCTGTGACCGTTGGACAGCTCAGGACGCTGGAAAGAATAGTGTAATTAACCCTTCGAACTCGGCTGCCCTCTTATACTCCACACCGAACTTTCACCGCGGAATTCTTGTCCCCTTAATCTGGTTGACATCGTTATGTTGATAATAATGACAGTAATGATGATAATTTGTGATATACAGTAGGGTCTCACATAAAACGAGTTTATGGTCGATAAACGAGGGCGTTTTATGCGATTTCGTTTTATGTGAACACAGCATTTTGGTGGCCCAATATCGTCAATGTTCACTGGAAGCGTAAATTTCCGTCAGGAGCGTACGATATTTCGTACGTTTTGTACGATATTTCGGCGTTTTATATGAAAGCGTACGATATTTCGTACGTTTTGTACGATATTTCGGCGCTCTATATGAAAACTCCTCGGATTTGCCCCACTTTGGCGGCGGACTCGTTTTATGTGATCACATTCGTTCTGATCGAAAATTAAATATTAATATTTTAGGTCGGTCGTTTTAATCGAGACTCGTTTTATGCGAACACGTTTTATGCGGGACCCTACTGTACGACTACATTAAGCTGTCAATAATATGCAAAAACTCCCACTAACTTAGCTGTGTCCAAACGAATCCTATAACTTTCTCCTACAACCATCTGTTATGAAAATTATGATGATGATACTTATTCGTATTTTTCACCAACCCAGCAATTCACTTACAAATATACCTAACTAATGAAATCAATGAAACTAGTGAATACATTTGGTATTCCATGGATTCGAACATAGGATACTATCTATCTATCTATTGCCTGACGCTGTGATCCCCGAAGGGGTGGCCACGAACGAACCGCCCCCATGCACCTCTGTCCCCAGTCAGTCGACGCCCCTCCCCCCAACCAGCACCGCCTTCGTTCATGTACTTCCTCACTCCATCCTTCCACCTCTCATTCGGTCTACCTCTCCCTCTCTGTCCCTCCACCTCGCTCTCATACACCCTCTTAGTCATTCTCTCGCTTTCCATACGTTCCATATGGCCGAACCATCTCAAGTTGTTCCTTTCACACTTTCCAGCACATCTACCTCCACACCACACCTCCTTCTTACTTCCTCATTAGTCTGTCTATCCCTCCATGTAACTCCGCACGCACTCCTTAAGTAATTCATTTCCACTGCTCTCACTCTTGGTCTGAGTCTCTCAGCCAACGTCCATGCTTCGCTTCCGTAAGTCAGTGTCGGGATTACCACACTGTCATGCAAGGACTTCTTCACTTCCATACTGACCACCCTATTTCTTGTTACTGCTTTTAGCGTTCCTACAACCCTAGGATACTCACACCGAAATTACACGCATTTATGCATTACTATCAAGACTGATTATCACGTATAAACAAAAATAAAATAACTAACCTCACTGTGTCCAAAGGAAGCCTTGATAACCTGTTCCTGGGACTGGTAGATCTGGTTGACGTCGCTGTTCGAGCACGACACTGCAACAACATTATTGGTTTGGAGTTGCTGGGGGCGCTCGTACCTGTTCGTCCGAGCTGGTCCCCCGTTCCTGGTGACCTCTGGATGTCCCCCTTTTCCCCCATCGCCACCCCCACCCTCCCCGTTCTCCGGTGACTGAACATAGTTGGTCTCGTAAAGGATTGCTTGGTCTGACGCGGAAATCGGCAACTTCTTTTGCTCATCCTGAAATACAGTTGGCCTAATATATCTCGGCACCAATTATGTTTTGATCAATAATTGGTATCAGCAATATTTACACATGATTTCTTCATTTGAGTGCGATATAAGTAACACCCCGTTCTTAACATTAATCATCAATTACAAACCCCAATGTACTTGAATAAATTAATAAAGGCATATGGTCCTCCCGGGATTCGAACTCGGGACACCACACCCTCAACATAAGCACCTAAACCATTACACCACCAACACAGTATTTTCAATATTTTCCTACACTTACCCACCTTATTCAACATCTGACAGACATTAATACAGCACAGAGCGAGCCAATCGTAATGACAGCTGAGACATGACTTATTAGCGCCACCATACAGAGTGACTATACTTTTGATAGCTCATTTCAAGTACCGTAGTTGAATTCTGATACCACTTAACCCTCTCGCTATCCTGTGGACTCGGGAGTTGCCGTTTAGCATTCAGAAATAGGTCTCTCAATCTCATAATTACCTCTACAAAATTAGTTTTCTGCCCACAGCTCACTCAAAGACAACTGCAGAGGTTGAAATAATTAAACTAAAGGTTTCTAAACACCCCTGATGGTCACAAAGGCTCTTAAGTATTTAAGTAACACCCCGTTCTTAACATTAATTATCAATTACAAACCCCAATGCACTTGAATAAACTAATGAAAGCATATGGTCCTCCCGGGATTCAAATTCGGGACACCACACCCAGGACATATGCATCTAAATCATTACACCATTACATCCCAGAAAGGGCGCAAATCGGGTCTTGTGCGTGAAAGGGTTAAATTTTGAAGCTGCCAGACTACAATTGCCCTAAATATTTGTGGGTAAAAGCCCTTGTGACACCGCCGTAACTGACCTTTCTGGCGTGGTGTTGCAGGATGATCTTGATCATGCGTTCTATCATGAAGAAACCCCAGATCCCCAGCAACACATACAGGGAGACGAAGAGGTAGTCGTGGTGGCCGTCCGGACTCTGGAAGGGAGAGATAAGTGGGAAATTAAAGCCGGTGTCACACAAGCTCTCCTTCCGTCAATTTTTGATGAGCAAGTTTTTTGTCGGACAATTTTGAGGGTCCTTCACATTGGAATCGGAAACTAGACTGAAGGGAGATTATGTTTGGTGGCAGATTTCTGATATAACTTAAATTTGGAAGATGTTGGCTGTTGAGAGTAAGTTAGGTAAGGTAAGGTTAGAATAGGCTAGGAAACATTAGGTAAGGTAAGATAAAGTTAATTTAAGTTGGGTAAAGTTAGGTTAGATTAAGTTAGATAAGGTAAAGTAAATGTAAGTTAAGTAATAAAATACACTACATAAAACGTCTTTGTTTCTTACCCGTTCTGCCAGCTTGAAGGCCTGTAAGGAATAAAGAATAATAAGAATTAAAACATTACCAAACCAAATGATCTTGAATTAAAACATTACCAACCCAAATGATCTTGAATTAAAACATTACCAACCCAAATGATCTTGAACTAAAGCATGGCATGATGTACAGTACAAAGCTGACCACTAATAAGGTCACACCCATTTGAATAATTGAATCTTTATCCTTATTTGGTCCAAGGAGGGTCTTTTTGGCACTCCCTGTTTCGTTCTACTGTACACCCTATGTGGTGGATTGTGTTCTTTTATTTCATAAATGTTATTTTAGTAAGCATTGTTTCCACATAGCGATTTTGATTGGTTAATTTGACTTTATATTGTCTTTGTCCCAATTTTGGTTTGTTTAGTTTGCAAGTTTTACATTTAAGTAGTTTGGAAATCTTAATACGTTTCACCACATTAGTTTGGCGATATGAAGACGCTTCACTCCATTCAGGCATTGTGTTGATGATGATGCAATTTTTAACACCACGCACTCCCTTGATTGACAGAGCTAGGGCGTTCCCTTGTTAGAGGGACTTTACTGTATAGCTTATAACTAGAGAGATAACAAATATAAAAGCATACTGTATGTTTGTTAGGGATACTATTTCAAAACAAAACTGGGTGAAAAGATGCAGGTCTGTGATTGTGGAGGGAGTTGCACCAAGAGGTGGACCAAGGAAGACCTGGGAACGGACTATACGTGCCGATCTCAAATCCAAAAACTTGACAAGTGAAGCAGCCCTTAACAGGGTTGCCTGGAATGCCACCATTAGGACAAGAGACTGAAACTGCACATATGTGTGGAGCACTCGGTCAAAAAAATTTATGTATGTATATACGTAAGTAGGACAGGACTTTAGACCGTGACTATACAAAACTTTATACTGGGAACGTACTTGAGGGAGGAGGTGGAAGAGTGAAGAGGCGGCCAGCGAGCCAACAGCCAGTCCGACCATCAGTGTCAGCATGCGTTGGTAGAGTCTATGGGCCATGAGCGGCAACACGGACACTCCCACCAGCGAACACCCGGAAATCACCGTCACAAACAGTATCCCGTACCCCCATACTGGTTGGAGAGAAGGTTCAGTTAGTGTTTCAAGTTGTATACAGTACCATATTTCTCACCTCATAAGACTAGTAGATTACCCATCTTTTAAGACCAGGGTGTCAAACTAGAGCAATTTTGTTTGAAGACTTGAATGCATATGAGAAGGAATACAAGAAAATTAACATGAAATACTATTGTTTTGGTCATTTAATAACTTCCGAAGACATAATTTGAACCATAAACCACAATTTCATCTCTATCTATTGCCTGACGCCGTGATCCCCGAAGGAGTGGCCATGGCTTGTTAACCCTTCCTCCCCGGGTGTCATTTTAATATGACACCACGAAATAAGGGCTGGTGCCCGGGTGTCCTTTCAGAAGGGGACAGGTAGGGGGAGAGGTAGACCGAATATGAGGTGGAAGGATGGAGTGAGGAAGTACATGAACGAAGGTGGTGCTGGTTGGGGGGAGGGGCGTCGACTGACTGGGGACAGAGGTGCATGGGGGCGGTTCGTTCGTGGCCACCCCTTCGGGGATCACGGCGTCAGGCAATAGATAGATAGATAGAAAGCCTATTCAGCTTGGTTTGAACGCCGTGCGTCCGACGCATGTAAACAAAGCCGATCGTTGCGTCACCGCACCTCCGAAAACAAGAAGGAGAAGACTCGTTTGTTATTGTATGTCTGTATGTCGTTGTTTCAGTAGTGAAAAGATCATCGTATTGCTAACATCGCCTGAAAATGCTCTCCACTAAAATCGTCATCACAACTGAACCAGTTGACTTAGAGAGCTCTACTCAACGCCAGTCTACAAATTGGAAACCGCACTACAATTATAGATGCGTGGGAAATTTCTAGCAGTTAAAATTAACCAAAATACGGTAGCCTAGGCCTAGACGTTTTTCGGCCAGATCACCCGGGTAGCCCACCCTGTCCTTTGGAGATACAGCCCGGGCCAGGAGGGTTAAGCTAGTAGTTAACTTGTCTACCGGTATGTAGACAATATTCACTTTCATTATAGGTGAAACTTTCTCTTTATAAACAAACAACCCACCTTCTGATGGCAGAGGTCTGGTGTGTTTGGGTGGTGGTGAAGGTATTGCTGTTGTGTTGAGGCAGCCGTGGTCGTGGTGTGTTTGGTACAGTATGGAGGGAAGGAGCGCTCGTAGATCCTCCACTTCCAGCGTCTCCTTCCGGCCACCATAACTTGATAACACCTCACTCTGTCCACACTGGGGAAGAGAAGATTGTTGTTAACCCTTAACACCTTACGAGCGGCCTAGGCGGTAATTTATATGTACCACCCAGCGGGGTGTTTTTACCCTAAATAGGGTTGTTTACGTGATCATTTTCATGCCTAAATAAGACCCAGAGCGTAAAACAAGTATCTATCCCTGAAAGGGCATAAACAGAGCTTTCCAATGACACCCCAACCATCCTTGTACGACCGCTGGTTCTCTTGCAACTATCGCCCAACACGAGTGCAAAAACCATGTAATTAGGTAGTTTCCCTACATAATTTCCTGTGTAGCGAGTGCGTGAGGGTGGGGGAGGGTGGGATTCATGTCAGTAGGTCCTCCGCGGTGGTCTGGAGCAGTCATATGCTTGCTACTCTCCTCCCACCACTTATCTCTCTCTCTCAGCAACATTACGTGGTGAAAATGGCACACAACATAAGTTGTGAACCGCCACTTAGTCCATATTTATTTCACACGACATAAGTTGCGCGCTGCCAAAGAAGGGTTAAAGTCCCAGATATTATGTCTATCATTCAACTGTCTTGATGGTGTAATGGTTAGAGTGTTTAAGATCTGTATATATTTACCTATTTGTAGTTTACAGGAATTGAGCAGCGCTCGAGTTGTCCTGTCTTTGTTTTTATCAGTCAGTTACAGTAGACTCACCTATCTTGCCACTACTACGAAGCGATTCTCATCACGAAAATCATCAATCTCACCAGTTTCTTATGGGGAAAAAATATGTGACCAGCAACTCACCTATTTCACACCATAACACCTTACATCATGTGGTGATGGGCTGGTCTATCAGAGTGAGAACTGAGCGATCTCTGCCATACCCATAGCTTACTCTGACTGTTCCTTTAACTTATATATTTTCTAGATCTCAAGTGACGGCGTCTTTTCCGTGGATTGACCTCCCAATCTACCAAGATTGGAAGCCAAAGCGTCACATTTTTCCCTTGCCCCTCAACTTTCTCTTCATAATTGCTGAGGGGCACAGGGCCCTGGGTGGGGCTTTGGTTTCCCGGGCATTTCTGCACCCTCCTCAGCTCCCCGCCATGGAGTGGCTTCGGTCACCCAGGCTTTATTGTGGTTGGCAGGGAGGGTTCTGTGGGCGCGCTCGGTTATGGCCTTGGAATTGCTCGGGGCCTTGGGGCTGTTCGGCCAGGCAGCTTAGGGAACAACAACAACAACAACAACAACAACAACAACATTGACCATTAGATATTATACATAGGGTATATTATTACTAACGCAGATAAAAGTACTAACAATAAATCTACACACCTTACCACTTTAATGATAACAAATACTGCTCGTCTCACCTCTCCTATACAGTATTAATGCCATGTCATGACGAGTCGTCACTCATTATTGATTGATTGGATGTAACGGCACTCTTGATACGTGATTGATAATGAGAGTATAGGTTCATGTGTATATTTGTGTGGATGGGAGGTACAAAGAGTGCCGTCATATCCACGCGTTATAACTTATACCGTATAATAACTGATGATTCGTCATGACATGAATACTGAATAGGAAAGGTGATGTAAGCAATAATTTTGATCATTAAAGTGATCAGGTGTGTAGCTTTATTGTTTCTACTTTATTCTGTGTTACTAATGATATATGTATAACGCTTAATGGTACTGTATATGTATAACGCTTAATGATATATGTATAACGCTTAATGGTCAATGTGAGTTTTTATGGTGTGAAGTTGGAGATTTGCCGATCCCAATATATTTTTCCCCATAAAAATCTAAGTTCGCAGCTCGCAACGTCGGCAACGATTTTTTGGTCCCAAAGCATGGTGGGATAGCGTACTGTAGTTGTTACACAGGCAAGCAGGTGTCTAGCGATGGAAATGTTTTTGCCCTGTCGTACACTCCAACCATTCTCTTTATATCTGTAGCTTTGATCTCACTCCCCTCTCTCTCATACATACTCTTTAACCATACATAAAAAAAAAATATCTCTCTCTCTCTCATACATACATTCACTCTCCATCTCATGTATTCTTAAACTGTATCTTTCTCTCTCTTAAACTAATCAATAATACCTTTCATCTTTTCTCGAAACATCAATTAACCCTAAACTTACCGTAGCTAATAGATTACACTGCGCAGGAGAGAGAGCGTCGTTGATATCACAGTCCGTTAGTTGTGACACAGGGGACCGTGTGTCGAGCGGTGGACACTGTTTCCGCCCCGTTGTGCACTCCACCAACTCTCGGAAGTCCGCTGCCGTGAAGTTGATCTCGTTTGCTGAGAACCCGTACCATCTGAGGAGCACAGGCAGGGTGTAAACCAAAGTAATTTTGTTTGAAGACTTGAATATATATTAGAAGGAATACAGGAAAGTAACATGAAATAGCATTGTTTTGACTATTATATCACTTCCAAAGACATAATTTGAACTGTAAATCATAATTTTAGCTGTGCATACACATTAATAAAGACTAAAAAGAATGGACTCTGCTTTCATTAAACTTCAACCTGCATCTACTCACAAGAAGGTAGCAAAGTCCGTGACATTGCGAAGGTGGATTGGGGCCACAATGGTGGGAAGTGCTGTGGTGTGTGAGTCTCCCTGCACCAGACATGTTACACTCCCACATAACATCAACGCCGCCACCAAATTAAGTCTCGCCATTATGTCAATCTGTGGGGGAAGATAATGAAAGAGAAGTTAATCTTGATTGTATCCTGAAAGAAAGATTGTTCAGGCAAAAAGTGAAAAAGTCACCTAGTCTGAGGAAGAGTGTATAACTCTCAATACTCACTATGTAGGCCTAAGTGAGACATGGATAGGGATAACAGATTATTACCATAAATGATAAGGGCCTCTCCAAATTGAGTGTTGTGCAGCTGTGGAGATTAGTTAATGACTAGGTAATAGGGAAGTTTATAAGTCTTTTGGAATGGAAAAGAAAGCTTTAGGAATTGAATGTGGAATATTTGAGTGGATAACTAAAATAAAAAATACTTTGAGGTGGTTCGGCCATGTACAAAGAATGGATGAAGACAGAATGCTAACAAAGATAGGTCAAATTCAAGGAATAGCTCCAAATCGACTTTGGCATAATTTTTGTATTCCCTAGTTTTCCTCCATATACTGTATATATTTCATGTTTTTCGATATCAGGAATTGATGCCATTTATTTTTTATCAGCCTAACCTAACCAACCTAACCTAGCATAATTTTTTAAACGAAAATGCCCTGGTTTCGGTTTATAATATCACAAACTACAGTAGGCCTATTGAATAAGGAACTAAACAGATAAATGAAATTTGGAAATATTTTTAACACCCAAATCGAGTTGGAACCACCGCTAGAATTATACTGAAAGATACTTGGAAATGAAGTAAGTAGAAGTAAAAACAGCGGGATGGATGTCGAGTTCGGGCGTACGGTCGTCATTGTTTACATAGGGCGATCGCCGCGCTCGCACTTACGCTCCCGTCTATTTCGACGCTATATTTTTTGCTATTTGCTCCCTGTCATTACTACATGAATACTAGGTTAGGTTAGGTTAGGTTAGGTTAAAATAGACGGGAACATGATGGGAAAGGTCCGACGCCACTACGCGTAATGTAAACAAAGATGGCGGTACGCCCGGTCACTACATCCTAACCAAAACAGCTGGCAGTTAGGTTAGGTTAAGTAGAGCAGATTAACCAGACACTGAGCTTCATACGGAACTCTCAGTGGCTGAGTGGAAGACCACCAATGGTATGGGAGGAAGTGGAAAAATACATTGCAGGAATGCTTCCACCATTATGTAGGCCTAGTGAAAGAAATATTACGGCACAGGCAAAGGGAGCATGTTTGGAGAAAGTACGGTACGGTACCCGGTAGCCTAGAGACGTTTCTGCCGTTTCTTTGGCGGGGGTTTAATATTTTGCTACGTAACCCTATAGCCTAGGTTAACTCCCTCCTTTCACAATCACAAGCCCTGTCAAATTCAGTGACCACTCTCTGAAATTCTCCACATGATACATCTGAGTAAGAAGTGACGTAATGAAAGACTACAAGAAGGAAATGAAGATACTGGTATCGCTTGAATGAAGTACATTACCGGTAGCCTTATCATGGCTTAACAAGTAACAACCATAGGCTAGGCCTAGGCCAAATCATATTTGTTTTGTAATCTATGGATTCTATGGCATAGGTTACGTACTTACAAGATAACGAAGGCTAAGTTAACATGATGAAAACAGTCCGAGTCTAGGCTAGGCTATTATCACCATAAGTTATAATAGGCTAGCTTCAATGACTAGCCCAGGCCTAATTTCACCGAGCAGTGATAATAGGCCTAGTATCCCGTCTATTTCCACCAGGATAATCACTTCATAAACTTTTACCGTAAAATTGATGACTGGAGAGCAGAGAGTAAGGGTAGTAGAGCTGTTAACACTATGATCGATCCAAGAACACTGATTGTCACTGTTGTCACACCCACCAATATCGACATTCACTGCTTTAATATTACCCTACCAATAGCCTATGTATATGTAACACAATACAACTTTCACTATTACAAAACAAAACTGGTTAACAGTTATAATCTCACCACAAATCAAGGTTCCTCAAATCTCAATCGTTTTTTTAGGAGGTAGCAAATCCTCTCATGGTTGGACACTTAGCCCCAGTTCTGTCGCCCCACTGCTCTGTCTCTACACCGAATGGGACATTGGTGGTGGGTACGTGGCCTGCGTTACCCCGTGGCTAAGTACCGAGGGAGGGCAGGGGGTCAGGAAAAATAATGACGTGGTATTCGTCCAATTTGACCCCTGATGCTGCCACGACACTTGACAGGTGAAGAGATCGCAGGGTACGCCACTTCGCCATTTTTCCATTTTGCTCATTTATCATACACACCTAGCATAATATAAACTAATCCTCAAACACATTCAAGTGTATTCTGCATAAATGTATACACAAATTAGGAAATAAAACCCCTAAAATTCGTTAAATCATATATGTGGCGAAGTGTCCAAGGTTGCGAAAGCCTGCTTGGTCGCTGGCATGCAATCTGGCAGACGACCTCGGTTTTAGAAATTTTCGTCTTTTGTATTTTTCGCCATAAATCTTTGATTTGTCCCAGTTTAGTGTGAATATAGGTCAAAACTATTCTGCATGTCGAGTCATTGGTTTGTTAAATATAAATATAATATATTTATTCATTCTGCTCCGCCCACTGGATAATATACTGCAAAATTGTATACTGCTTTACGGGACGAACTATCTCAATCGAATAAAATATAAGGCTTAACTTCACCGGGGAAAATGCGTGTCTGTATTTTGAATAAAAAGACCATATATTCTAGATCCCAACATTTTAATACTCATGGTCAACCATCAACATGATTTGTATATAGTATATTTTCAATAGGATTAAAGATTTACGTCGGAATACAAGACAAGTCATCGGAAATAACTACAAATGGAAGAGTATTTTGGTAGTGCAATTGTGCGTCGTCTGCATGTTTACGTTTCCTTAATACGTCACGTGTGTATAATTATAAAACAGATAATCCTCAACATCTATCCGAATGTCACGTTTTATGTGGTAGATCACGCCCTTTGTTATGTCTGACTCGCCCAGTAGTATTATAGTTACTAAGAACCCTGATATTCATGTTATATTGATTTTAAGTGGACCAGATTGTTAATTGACCACTTGCGAATTTTAGGCTATAAGGAAGTTGGAACCGTAAACCTCGATATTAAAAGGAAATGCAATCATAATGTATGTTTCTGATGGCTATAACGTATGTTGATATTAATTGCATGTGTATATATTATATGTACCTACTGCAAGCACATTTTAACTGGTAATTCTGCTAAATATCGATTTATACAGCTCCAACTTCCTTATAGATTGAAACACACAAGTGGTCAACTGGTTTGATGTATAGGCTATTATGTACCATATATACATTACAAAGGAACATAAAGGTCCAGGAAGTGGCCCATATGAGTTAATGCATATACAATGCATATACAATTACAATAAATGAGACATAGTGTTAGTGCATTCATCTGAGATATTAATTACATGCTAATATTTTTGTTATGGAATATTACAGCACATATGGTGGTGCGGTTGCGCTAATAAGTCATGTCTCAGCTGTCATTACGTTTGGCTTGCTCTGTGCTGTATTACTGTCTGTCAGATGTTGAATGGGGTGGGTAAGTGTAGGAACATGTTTGTATATTTCACTCGATATGCAGAAATGAAGCTTAGATAATGCTGATACCAATTATTGATAAAAACATACTTGTGCCGTGACATCACTTATTATCGCAATTGTACCTACAGGTTTAGGATTATCACTGACAGTATAACACTAATATATTCCTTTCATTAGAATTTTGCCTTAATTAATAATATATAGGCACTCATCTCTAAATGTTTTGTCTTTGGAGCCTTTGGTGGGTGAGTAACCCAACCTGTTACACAAGGGCTGTAATGCATATTAATCTGGTCGTCACAGTTTACCTCCACAGATGGAACGTCACAAACTTCCACTTATTTTTTCCTATATACTGTTATATGTTTTTGCCTATGTGGGTGAGGGAGACAAAAGGCAGAACTGCCTGTAGCGAGTGCCCCCCAGAGTTGAAAGAGTGACAGGGCCAAAATCAAGTGACGTTCGAGCCAAAATGCTATGGACACAATGTAAGTCATAGGAATAGGGAAAGACCGATTTTGGGAGAGAGTTCCAGAACTCAGCTGTTGAATAAAAGAAAGATTGAGAATAGCGTTTCACTCTTGGGTTGGAGAGTTGCACAGAGCAGGGGTGGCCGGGATTGTGCTGCAAGATGGGTGCTACGTGCTTTACAAAGAGGGGGTGGTATACACTGAGAGATATATATATTCACAATGCCGTGAATCCTTGAATGGAGAATTGAACCCACATGATAGTATAATGTGTTTATTATGACACAACAAGTTTCGATTCTTCTCTGGAGTCATCTTCAGGTGTGAGGGGTGAAGGAGTGATGAGAGCTTATATACCGCTCGGGGGAGAAGGGGACGAATTGTTTAGTAATTAGCTCATTAAAATCGGAGGCTATCAACCCTTTTGGATTATTAAGCCAGCGCACTGGTCAAGAGAACTGGAGCCTCTTTTCGATAGCCCCAGTCCCTGTTGTGCTGTAAAGTCTCCCTCACTATCCGATGCCCCAGTTACAATATTATTAAGGTTTTTTAGGTGTTTGGGTTTGGGTTTTGGCTGGTCCGAAAATGCATCGATCCCCATTTACCCCATTCATTTTAGGGTTCGCTATAGGATTTTTCTATTTATTATCGGGGTTTCAGGAACGTAACCCAATCGTAAATCGAGGGAGACCTTACTCACATCATTACCCACAACAAACACACGACTGGGCCACTCTAGGCCAGCCAGTCGCTCGTCAGCAACAAACCAGATAACCAATAATCCGTTGCCGAGACAAGAGGAGTCCCGCCAAGTCATCGCCCTTGATCATCGCCTATTGTTCTAGCAAAACAAATATATGAATACATAAATAATCTCAATAAAAATCGTCTAACAATAGCCAAAATAAAGGGATAGGAAGGGAAACTTGTCACATTATTATTTTTGATACAGATTTCGATACACTAATAACTAGCATGACACGAGAATTTTAGCTTCAATTTTTTTCCGTTTTTTTCCATAAGTAAGTTTGTTCTCGTAATATTTCGGGATTGTATTTGCACTGGCATCGGCAACTAAGCTGAAGGTAGATTATATTAGGCGACTGAATTTTGATAACACGTATATTTTGAAGATGCCACCACAATTCCCCGAAAAAATTGACTGAAAAAACCGCTCGTGTGGCACTGGCTGAAATACTGTGATGTCCTTTCTTTCTTTCACATAAGGGTAAAATTCTAGCAATGGCTCCAAATCGCTTTTAGCATTGATTAATTTTAATTCTCTAGTTTTCCTTCACATTTCATGTTTTGTGATATTAAGAATTTGGTGCAATTTAGTTATTTAGTTGCCTAACCTAGCAACCTAATCTAACCTAACCTAGTATAATTCAGAAACCAATAAGTAAGGATATACATAGATGAACGGAAATTAAAAGCAACCACGGAAGGATTAACCCATACCTTTTTCATTATTATTCTGGCAACTATTATACCATTATATTTAGCTTAGAAAGGACGTCTACCCATTAAAATGCTACAGATTATCTCCATTAATCCTTTTAGCTACCATATATCCTTCCTAAGCTTCATAAAATCGTTTAAATGTAGCTAAAATTCAATCGATCTAAGCGTCGCTGGGAGAGTGGGGGTTAAGGGGAAGTTTATATTAATTCTGTCAACCTTTTCGAGTTTACATTTGTATTGCCATCATTCATCTCTTCCCTCTCACTGAACCATGCGAAATGGCTAAAACAATCAAAATAGTAATAACAAATAAACAAAAACATCAATATAGCCTACATGTCTTCCCACTCACTGAACCATGAACAATTGCACACCAAAACAAAATGATAATAATACATAAAGACATACTAGGTAAATAAATAAAAAGGATTACAAAATGGAGAAAAATAGTAACAATATAATCAGACTAAAATGTGAGTTACGTTTGGCCCTGAAGAAAATCTGGGTTTGTTTACATTCCTTGGCAGTTTATACCCTAACAACATTATTGCATTGAGGTTACCTTCATTTACCGCAGTACGTTGGGAACACTGCTGGTTTGTTTGTTTACCATTGTACGATTATTTACATGTATGTATGTATGTATGTATGTATGGGTGACCCAGATGTGTGTGAATTTGTGTTTTATCTGTGTGTGTTTTTGTTTTATGTTGTGTTTTGTGTTTTCCCTGTTCTTGCTCTGTCTTGAGTCGGCCACCCCCAAACCAAAGGAAAAAAAGGAAAAAAGAGGATAAAGGAAAAGAACAAAGAAAATAGGAAAAGTGGGGATTGGGCCTGAGTAGATGTATGTATGTATGTATGTATGTACTCAGTTACATACCCCATAGTTGGGGGTGGCCGACACGAGACAGAGCCCGAACAAGAACAACATTTAAAGTTCCAATTTTTGAGGTCCGGGACCACTTTCGCGTTCCATCGCCCCTTTGTCTGTCTCGTCGAGTAGGATAATTGTACATTACACCATCAAGACAGTTAAAGGGTAGGCACATGACTACGATTTTATATCCGTTTAACGAATACTGGCTATCAATCTAATCATGCATATTAAATGGGTTTATCACCACCAATATACCATTAAGAGAGTAGATTAATATGAACACTTTATAATTACCTTTGCATACCCATAATATTTGAGTGTCAAAAAAACAAGGGTATATGGGTTTGGTAAAAAGAGATACATAAAATCATTGGGTATATTGATAGTATTGATTGTTGAATTTAGACATGTATGATAGAAGGCTCTGTCTTGAGTCAGCCACCCCAGCTTAAAAGAAAAGCAAACAAAATATGGGATATGCATATGAGTATATACAAGTAAAACATCTGAGGTGAAGCCATTGATTTCAGAGGTTGATGAGTGATTGGTGCTTCTGAATGTTTGTGTGTTTGCTTTTTGTGGGCGAACTGTTATATACTGTCTTCGTAACGCAATGGATAAATGCACTGAATTTCGGTGTGAGCATCCTAGGTTCGAATCCCTGGACTGCCACATGTATTTGTTGATTTCATTAATTGAGTTTCGGAGTAAAGTCGGTTGGTGGAGGGAACATCATAATATGTGTTCTTTTTCTGCCACTTCTTTTTTCCTTTCTCGAGTCTCTTGCTGATCCTCCCTACCCCTTGTGGGAGTAAGGGTTGGCTACTGACTGACTGACTGTAAGTTAATTGGTGGCTGGTGGGTTGGTGTTAATGTGAAATAAAAAATAGCTTACCTTAATCTATCAGTACAGGTGACGTCATTTATATCTTATTTCAGATACATTTAGACGATTTTATTAAGCTTAGGAAGGATATATGGTAGCTAAAAGGATTCATTGAGATAGTCTGTAGCCCTTTAACGGGTAGACGTCCTTCCTAAGCTGAATTAAACCGTCTAACAGTCGCCAGAATATAATAAAAACAGAACTTCACCGATGCTGAATGGGTCAAGAATGGGAAAGAGGTGGGATCTTCTATATTACTTTTATATTGATAAATATTCGCCTCATCAATACGATTTTGGGCGAACTATTAATTTTCACTGTACAATAAGCACATAGACAGGTATATTAGAGGTACATAAGTTAATTGGGTATATTGATAGCGATAAACCTTTCTATCCTTATATTAAACCGGTATATTGTAATAAATAGACAGGTATATTAAAGGTATATAAGATAATTGGGTATATTGATAGCGATAAACCTTTCTATCCTTATATTAAACCGGTATATTGTAATAAATAGACAGGTATATTAAAGGTATAAACGTTAATTGGGTATATTGATAGCGATAAACCTGTCTATCCTTATATTAAACCGGTATATTGTAATAAATAGACAGGTATATTAAAGGTATATAAGATAATTGGGTATATTGATAGCGATATACCTTTCTATCCTTATATTAAACCGGTATATTGTAATAAATAGACAGGTATATTAAAGGTATAAACGTTAATTGGGTATATTGATAGCGATATACCTTTCTATCCTTATATTAGAAGGGTGAGGGCTGGTTCTATCCAGAGTTAGGTTTGACATCCTCTACCCAACCTTAGCCGTTTCTGTTTGTCTCTCCTCCTGTACTACTTGTCCTATTTCGGGGGCGGGTGGCTAGGCATCCTCCTCCCGTTGTAAACTTTACTAGGGTAGAATATCATGGACACTTTAAATCCCCTTGTCATACCCATATAGTAATCTTAGAGAGTCGATGATTATATCGTTAGAGGAAGTCTAAAGAATAACAAAGAATATATGAGTGTTTTTCCTTAACTCCTTCTGTACCGGTGACGTACTTTTCCTTATATTCTGTGTCAAGAGCATTGCAACGTCCCAAAGCTGCTCGTCGGTGCAGCTTTTTCTTTAGTAATATAAGGGGACTTCACTCTAACATCAATTCTGTACACCAATTTCTTCAAGCGGAATCCCCTACTCTCCTTTTTTTGACAGAGACTCAAGTAACATCCACATCTGACACGTCTAGATTTAATTTTCCAGGTTATCAACTGCTCCAAAATTTCAGACCTAAAGGAGGTGTATGTTGCTTCGCAAAATCTGAAATTGCCCTGGAGGAGGTTACTAGTTTCAATTGTCCCTATTTTGATTATTCTATATACAAATTAATTTCTGCTGGTAAATTTAAATACATATGTTGCATCTACCGTTCCCCAAATACTCCTCCAGAGCAAAGTCTTTTTGATTCTCTGTCCTCACAACTCAGTGTCCTCAACTTAAATGCTTCTTCTGAAATCACTGTGTTGGGTGATTTTAATGTCCATAATGTTGAATGGCTCACTCATTCAGCCAGGACTGATGATGCTGGTCTTGAATGTGAGCTATTTGCAGACTCATTTAATCTCACTCAACTAGTCAACCAACCCACCCGTGTACCAGATAATCCTAATCATAATTCCCACCTACTGGACTTATTTTTAACAACCAATTCAGAAAATTATGATGTTACAGTGAGGTCCCCGCTTGGATCTTCTGATCACTGTCTGATACAGGCCACCTGTCTATCACCTACCACACCTTCCCACTCTGAACCTGTTTGGTGACTAAATGGCATTACGATAGGGCAGACTGGGAGGGTCTTCAAGGTTTCTTTATTGATATTCCCTGGACCTCTTTCTTTTCTAATGATGCACACTCCACCTTGAGCCACATACAAGATTTTGTAAAAATTGGAATGGAAACTTTTATTCCTCATCAAAAGTACAGTAAAAGATCTAATTCACCTAAATGGTTTGACCATAATTGTGCTAGAGTAACTGAACAAAAAGCAATAGCCTACAATGCATACACAAGATCAAAAACACATGAAGCCTTTAATTACTTTAGAAACATCAGAAATCATGCCAAAACTGTATTAAACCTAACTAAATCAAACTTTCTCCACAAGCAGGCAAATAAACTTCTAAATAATCCAAATGATAACAACATATTTTGGTCTACTCTTAACTCATTTAAATCCAACTTCACTACTGCTTCATCCATTCCACCATTAAAATCTCCGACTGGCAATCTTGTAAGTGACCCACGAGGAAAAGCTAACCTTCTTGCGGATATTTTCTCCACCAACTCAACCTTAGATGAAATAAATCAAGATGTCCCTGTACTTAATTTTAATTCGCCTGAAATTCCCTCACTTAAGATCCACACCAGACATGTCAAAACTATTTTGCAGAATCTCTCGGTAGATAAGGCTCCTGGTCCAGATGAAATTCCTCCAATAGTACTTAAGAATTGCTCCTTGGTGCTCGCTCCTGTATTGGCAAAATTTTCCGTCTGTGTACTCATACCTCATGCTTCCCAGTACCCTGGAAAGAAGCAAACATCCATCCAGTTCCTAAAAAAGGTGCCTCTTCAGATCCATCAAACTACAGACCAATAGCTATAACTTCCACTCTTGGTAAAGTCTTTGAAATTATATTAAATAATCACATAATTAAGCATCTTGAGAATAATAAATTAATCAGTGATAGGCAATATGGTTTTAGACGATGTCGATCAACTGCAGACATGCTATGCCTTCTTACGCATCAGATCAACCAAGCTACAGACCAACATGGTGAAACACATACAATAGCACTGGATATATCAAAGGCATTTGATAGAGTCTGGCATCAATCCTTATTGTCGAAGATGTCACACACTACGGCCTTGCATCATTAGTTCCACTAATTTCTTCTTATCTTCATAACAGAAAAATACGTGTAATGGTAGATGGCCTTTATTCTCAATTTCACTCAATAAATGCTGGTGTTCCCCAGGGATCAGTTTTGGCCCCAATTCTGTTCCTCATTCATATCAATGATCTCATATCTACCACTCATAATCCAATACATTCCTACGCAGATGACTCAACACTCCACAGTTCCTTCACATTTACCAATTCTTTCACCCAACCCGATCTTATAAATTCAAAAATAAACACTGCAATTTCTCTGAACCAGGACCTTTCTAGAATTAATGGATGGGGACAAAAGAATCTAGTTTCCTTTAATGCACAGAAAACCAAGTACATTCAATTTTCTAACCGACAGAATCTCACTGACTCCCATATATTTTTTAATGATGTAAATATTCCCACTTCCCCTAGTATTGACATTCTCGGTGTAACATTAACTACTAACTTGAGCTGGACACATTATGTTAGAAGCATTGCTAAGAATGCCTCTAAAAAACTGGGACTCCTGTACAGAGTTCGAGAATTCTTCACTGACGAGCAGTTGGCCGTGATATATAAAAGTCATGTGCGTTCTCAGATGGATTACTGTTCACCTCTGTGGGGTGGAAGTGGAGTGGTTGCATTGAGGCAGTTGGACAAAATTCAAAATAAAGCTATTAGATTAATCAATAACCCTGCAATCACACAGGACCTTCCTACATTATCCATACGAAGAAACGTTGCATCCCTTGCATTATTCTACAGATATTTTCACAGCAATTGTTCCGAGGAACTTGCTTCAATTGTGCCGCCTCTCCACATCTTTCCCCGTAGAACTAGGGCAGCTGAGAGCGCCCATGAATTTACACTTTCTCCTCCACAATGCAGAACTTCTGCTTATCAGAATTCATTTATCCCCAGAGCTACTACTCTTTGGAATTCACTTCCCTCGAATTGCTTTCCACAAACTTACAATCTACAAATGTTTAAATCCAGTTGTTACAAACATTTTATGAATGGAGGATGCCTTTAGGCACATGGACCTTTTTGTTTTATCTGTGTTTTTCCTTCCTCCGTTCATTGTCTCTTAAAAAAAAAAAAAAAAAAAAAACTATTAGACGTTATTATTCAGCTTAGGAAGGATGTCCAGTGTTGTCTACCCATTAGAAGGATACAGACTATCTCAATGTATCCTTTTAGCTACCATATATACTCCTTAAGCTTCATAAAATCGTCTAAATGTAGCTGGAATCAAATAAAAGAGACGTCGCCGGTACAGAAGGGGTTAAGAGAGAGAGAGAGAGAGAGAGAGAGAGAGAGAGAGAGAGAGAGAGAGAGAGAGATAAGAGGAGATATACTTACTGCGAGGGTTAACAGGAGAATATTGAAAGGTTCTTGCGCCAGCGACGTGTATATATATATTGAGAGAGAGAGAGTGAGAGTGTGGGTGAGTGTTAGTGTGTGTGTTGGAGCGTTTGTGTGTGTGAGAGTGTGTGTGTGTGTAGGCTATGTGTGAAAGAGTGTGTGGGTGTGTTAGTGTGAGTGAGCGTTTGTGTGTGAGAGTGTACAAAGGAGTACAAAGGAAATCAAGCAACAACAGGTCTAGTGACCCTTCTAGGCTGCTTGTCCTCCAAAACACTGAGGATCAAGTGTCCAAACAGTGCTTTAGAGTGGGTAAGGGAACATTGGAAAGGGAACTACTGCCCTGGAACTAATGTCCGTGGCAGGACTAGGAAGTTAGTAGGGGACATATGGGTTAGTAACTGAGGGGAGGATAAAATAAAGTTATTCATTTACAAACGCAGTCAGTCGCGGGTTTGATGCAAGATATTTGTCTAGGCGGAGTTTAAATGAATCAACGGTGCTGCAGTCTATAACGTCTCGGGGAAGCCCATTCCACAAGTTGAGAACTCGATTGAAGAAGAAATTCTTAGATTCGTGTGAGTTAAAAGATTTACCAATAATTTTGCAACCGTTTCCCCGCGTGTAATTAGATTGGTTGATAGTGAAGTACTTACTACAGTTCATATTGTCGATGCCTTTGATGATTTTGAACACTTGAATTAAGTCACCTCTTAATCTGCGCTGGGTTAAAGGAAATAGATTTAATTCTCTAAGACGCTCTTCGTATGGTTTGTTCTTTAGGCTAGGTATCATTTTGGTAACTCTACGTTGAACTCGTTCTAGCTTGTTTATGTCTTTTTGGTAATAAGGGCACCAGCATTGAACGCAGTATTCCAGAAGAGGGCGGACTAAGGAATTGTAAAGGGTTAGGATAACGTCTTTGGATTTATGCTCAAATGACCTGCCTATAAAGCCAATTATTTTGTTTGCCTTCTTAACAACTTCTGAACATTGTTGACTCGGTTTTAGGTTACTCGATATTGTTACTCCCAGATCGGTTTCTCTGTTTACATTCTTAAGCTGAGTGCCATTCATCGAATAGTTTGCTTTCTCATTTAGGTATCCGATATGTAGTACTTTACATTTATCCGCATTGAAACTCATTTGCCAAATTTGGGCCCAATGTGACAATTTATCTAGATTGTGTTGCATATCGTCAACTTGATCTTTTGAGAGTATGCTATTTGCAATTTTTGTATCGTCAGCAAATTTTGAGATTGTACAGGTGAGACCCTCATCTATGTCGTTGATGTAAATTAGAAAGAGAATTGGTACTTACATTGGTCCATTTAGATACCTTACCGTTTATGACTACTCTTTGCTTTCTGTCGCTGAGCCAATTTTCTATCCATTTCAACACACCGTCTTGTATTCCATGCGCTTTTAGTTTTAGCAGTAAACGTTTGTGGGGAACTTTGTCAAAGGCCTTTTGAAAATCAAGGTATATAATATCTACAGCTTTACTCTCATCGTAGAGGTTGAGGATATCGTGGAAGAAGTCTAAGAGGTTTGTTAAACAGGAACGTTTTTTACGAAAGCCGTGTTGAGTATCTTTAAGTATGTTATTTTCCTCTAAGTGATTTACGAGTCTGTCTCTTATGACCGTTTCTAGCATTTTGCATACAACTGAGGTTAAGCTAATTGGACGATAGTTACTGGGTAGGGATTTGCTGCCTTTTTTTAATATCGGTGTTACGTTGGCTATCTTCCACTGATCAGGCATAGTTCCAGACTGCAAGGATTTATTGATTAGTAATGTCAGTGGTTTGGAGAGCTCATCCTTAGCTTCCTTTAGAACTCTAGGCGAGATTGTATCAGGTCCAGGCGTTTTATTTACCTTGAGTTTATCTAAACAATTCAATACTTCTCTCTCTGTAACGGTGATATTGCTTAGAACATCTGAATTATCAATCTGAATCGGCGATGGTGTAGGGATATCACTGAGGTCTTCTGTTGTAAAAACTGATGCAAAGAAGGTATTGAGGGCATTACTCATTTGTACTTCGTCTTTGGTGTATTCTCCATTTTCATCGACTAACGGTCCAACAGTTGAAGTAACTACTTTTTTCTTTCTGATATAACTATAGAATTCTTTCGGGTTTGTTTTACTTTGATTCGCAATATGTAACTCTAGGGTCTTTTTACTTTGCTTAATTAACTTTTGAGTGTGTGTGTGTGTGTGTGTGTGTGTGTAGGCTATGTGTTAGTGAGAGTGTAGGTGTGTTAGTGTGAGTGTTTGAGCGTTTGTGTGTGTGTGTGTGTGTGTGTAGGCTGTGTGTGAAAGAGAGTGTGCGTGTGTTTTAATGAGTGTGTGTAAGAGAGTGTGTGTAAGAGAGTGTGTTTGTGAGAGTGTCTGTGTGAAGGAGTGTGTTTTTGAGAGAGTGTGAGTGTTTGTGTATGTGAGAGAGTACAGTATTTAGTAACTTTATGTGTCTGTGTGTGTGAGAGAGAGAGAGAGAGTGTGTGTATGTGTGAGAGAGAGTGCTTGTGTGTGTGTGTACGTGAGAGAAACTATTTACTTATTGTTTTTTTTCTCATAATTATTGAACCCCTTATTTGCATTTGATCATCATGCATTTGTTTATACATTAATATATATTCTCACGTCCTCAAATTGACCATTTGCGAGTTTCAGGCTATAAGGAAGTTGGAGCCGTGAACATCGATATTAAAGAGAAATACTATGACAATGTGGGTTTCTGATGGATTAAAAGTATGATCAATTTGGTTTTATGAATTTATATATGTATTATGACCGTATTTAGCTGATAATTCTGCTAAATATTGATGGCCACGGCTCCAACTTCCTCATAGACCAAAACTCGCAAGTGGTCAATTATTTTTGCATGTATTCATTATTTTTCTAGTTTCCTCCCTAGACCTCCATCAAATTAAAAAAAACATCCATTAGATCACCCTTCTAGATTAATTTGTACATTTTTCGGTAGAAAAAATTGCGGCCGAAGGCCGGTTCTTACAACATTACAGGCTCACTATCGTTCGCCAGGTAAAAAATCGACACCTAAATATCACGAAAGGTGTAAATATTGACGAAGAAATGGGGTGAAGGGTCCTATAATCGACTAACTAATGGGGCAAACATCTTAACATCTGAAAACTAATGGGGCTAAATATAAGGGAGAAAGTGGTCCAGAAAACCGGCCCATCCCCCCTTAAATCATCTTACATTAATCTTACATCATGGTGATAGCATTTATCTAGATATATATATATATATGTGTTGTGTTGTCCTTTTCGGGCTCTGTTTCGAGTCGTTCACCCCCAGCTATGGGGTATGTGCCTGTGTATATACTGTACAGTCGCGCTAATAAGTCATGTCTCGGCACCAAGTATGTTTTGATCAATAATTGGTATCAGCAATATCTAAGCTTCATTTCTTCATATCGAGTGAAATATACAAACATGTTCCTACACTTACCCACCCTATTCAACATCTGACGGACATTAATACAGCACAGAGCCAGCCAAACGTAATGACAGCTGGAACATGACTTATTAGCACGACCGTACATACATACAACCATCACCTATAGGGCTTCGGCGCAGTAAGATAATAATTTTGACTGTATTTATAATCCGACCCGCACCCTCCACCTCTTATACTCACATTTATACACACATTATACACACATTATAATAATTAATCCGGGCTTGAATACTCAAAGCTGTTCTGAGTTAAGGGGAGATGGGTCGTTTTTCTAGACCCTCTTCTCCCTTATGCTTAACCCCATTAATCTAACGATTTTAAGACGTTCGGCCCATTAGTTTGACGATTTTAACCTTTCACCCCATTTCGTTGTGAATTTTAAAACCTTACGTTCCATTTGGGTGTAATTTTAAGAGGAACCGGCCTTAGGCCGGGAAATTTTTCTACCGAAAAATTTACAAATTTATCTTGAAGGGGGCTATAGGAGGTGTTTTTCTTAATCATAATGTAGGTCTAGCGAGGAAACTAAAAATTATATGAATAACTGAATAAATTGATAAAAAAAAGAGCCATTATTCCCTTAATTTTATCATCCCACCGCCACACACATTATATAAATAAATCAGTGATTAGATACTCGTGCCCAAGGGCTACGAGTCCTGAGTTAACCTTGAAAAATTAGTTAGTCAAGGAATACAAACTAATAACACACACAACAAAGCCACTCCAACAGCTTCCTCTCTCTCCAACACTCCTTCTTCCCTCTCTACACTCTTCAGAAAAAAAGGAAAGTAGAAGTAGCTACTACGAGGTGCAGTTGTAAAGGCTTATCCCTCAATACCTTCACCTGACCTGACCTAGGGACAGTGAATATTTTTGGGGGACTATGTATAGTTACAGTATATATTATTATTTTTTGTTTTAGTTTCCTCGCTAGACCTTCATCAAGCTTAACCCCTTTTTACCTTTTTACCTTTGATTCTGGCTATAATTAGATGATTTTATTCAGTTTAAGAAGGACCTATGTTACTAAGAGGGTTTATTGAGATCGCATTTACCCATTTGAGTTGTAAAGGTAGATGACAAACTAAAGACAATCGTCTAACGGTAACCAGAATAGGATGAACATTACGTCACGGTGGTGAAGGGGTTAAACAAAAATCGACACCTAAATGGCACGAAAGGCAACTTTAATCTAAAATATCAAGGGTTGGCCTATACAAGGGTATGAAAAAAGGTATATACAGTATAATCATTGGGTACTGATTGATATAGTGATTTACCTTTCTATTTTTATTATTAGCCTAGCTAGATGCTTCTTTGGGTCCAGGGTTAACCTCTTCTGTACCGGCGACGTCTTTTCAATATTATTCTGGTTACTATTAGACTATTTCATTTAGTTTAACAAGGGCTCTAGCAATTAACAGGCTTCGAACAATCCTCCTTAACTCATTTTACTACCACACCACATCCTTATTAAACTGCATAAAATCATCTAAATAGGCCTATAGCTAGAATGTAATTTAAATGACGTCACTGGTACAGAAGGGGTTAAGGTCAACTCCTATAAATATAGATTAAGTGTGAAAACGGTAATTAACTCTTTGGCGCCTGATGACGCTTTTAGCGTCATTTTTGGCATATTTATTACCTTTTCTAACCATTAGGGAGTGTTTAGAAAATATTAGTTTAGTTATCCAAATGTTTGAAGTTTTCGTTGAACTGCCTTAAGAAAACATAGAAAACGAATTTTGGATGGCTAACTAATTTAGATTTGTAATAGGCCCAAAACATCTTATGCTTACAGGTACCAATTCTGACAGTTAGCTCCCAACAGGGTCCTCTTGCACACAAGATTAATTTGTAAATTTTTCGGTAGAATATATAGCTATATTTAGACGATAATATGCAGCTTAGGAAGGATCTCTGGTAGGCAAAAGGGTTGGTTAAGATCATTTGAAGCCTTATTATTGCTAGAGGTCCTTCCTAAGCTGAATAGAATCGTGTAATAGTTGCCCAGAATATGATGAAAAGGACGTCCCTGGTACTGAATGGGTTAACATTTCAAAACTAATGGGGGTATGAGGAAGAAAGGGGACCAGAAAAACGGCCCACCTCCCCTTAACCTCTGTGGAAACTATAAGGGTAAAGACTATCTCAATTAACCCCCTGACTTCCACACACCCTTCCTAATCTGAATAAAATCGTCTACTAATAACCAGAAAACAGATAAGAAATACGTACCCCGGATCTTGAAAGGGTTAAGGGGGAGGCACTTACTTTTTCTGGATCCCCTTCTCCCTCATGTTTAGCATATTAGTTTTGAAATTTTAAGACGTTCTTCCCGTTAGTTTGGGGGTTTTGAGACCTTTCGCCCAATTTCTTTGTCAACATTTAGACCTTTCATGACATTTAGGTGTCGATTTTTTCCTAACCAGCTTGTAATTTTAGAAGGAACCGGCCTTCGGCCGGGACAATTTTCTATCGAAAAATGTACAAATTTATCCTGAAAGGTGGTCTAGGGGGTGTTTTTTTTAAAGCTTGATGGAGGTCTAGCGAGGAAACTCAAAAATATGTTATTAGCTAAATATATAGACCAAAAATCAAGCACTACCCCCTTAAACCCAACGGCTTCCCAATCACTCCTCTACATTGATGAACACGCCTGTCGTCCTGATCTAAGTTATAATGGGGGTACTACTCGCTTTTTATGGACCTCCTTCTCCCTCATGTTTAGCATATTACTTTTGCGATTTGAAGACGTTCGTTCCATTAGTTTGAAGATTTTGATACTTTTCGCCCCATTTTTTTTGTAAATATTAAGACCATCCGTGCCATTTAGGTGTCAATTTTTTCCTGACGAGCGATAGCGAGCCTGTAATTTTATGAGAATACGGTCTTCGGCCGGGAAATTTTTCTGACGAAAAATGTACATATTTTACTTGAAAGGGGGTCTAGGGGTGTTATTTTAAGCTTGATGGAGGTCTAGCGAGGAAACTAAAAAATAAAGTTAATACATAAAATCATAGACCCCAAAACAAGTACTACCCCCTTAATATTCATAGTTGTCAATCGGCCTTCAAAACACGTGTATTAGTTCATCCAACGTGTGCATGATTCTCACTATCATAGCATTGAATCGTTAATGAATACAACACACGCACATACACACACACACGCACCCCCCCCCCCCACCCCACACACACACACATATGTGGAATCAGTTGGATGATGAAGTGGTGGGTGCGGGGAATATCCAAATGTTTAAAGCCAAATTAGATAACAGAATTTTGGGTAGCGGGACAATACGAGCCTAAAAAAATCAAACCCTATATACTACAATTAAGTGAGTACACACACACACACACACACACACACACACACACACACACATGAACACTCTTTCTCTCTCACTATATGTTATATACATTATCACATACACATTAAAGACAAAAACACACATGTACAACACACACATTCACCTCTATCTCTCTCTCTCTCTCTCTCTCTCTCTATATATATAGGCATATATATATATATATATATATATATATATATATATATATATATATATATATATATATATATATATAATATATATATATATATAATTAAGACATCAGTAGGGGGCCGAGGGCACCGCAGTTTCCACAGCAAGAGGCAGAATAGAGATAGAGCTGCGCCATACGCCATGTTTATTACTCGAATTTTCGGCATCAACAAGGTGCCATCTTCAGGTTATACAGACTGATCCTAATAATATACAAAATAAGTATTATACTATTGAAAAGAAAATGGACCTAATGTAATACATTCTATGACTTAATAAGTTGAAATATACCTAGTGAAAAAGCTCCCAAATACCTACATATATCAAAATTGTTGAGTACCAGTTTCCCCGCTGTTAATTTTAGAATTATATTCACGAATGAGTTTACCATAGGAAATTTCTTCTCATTTAAAGATCGAGTGCCTGACCAATTGTGCCCGAACATCGTATATAAATTTGCTTGTCCTGGTTGTCAGACCAGGTATATAGGATGTTCTGGACGTGCCTTTAAAGTGCGAATGTTCGAGCACATTGGTAAAAGTCATCGATCAGGTAAATTTTTGCAAAACAAATCTTTTTCGGCCATTCGTAATGATGCTAGAGAACAAAACCATCCCTACACTCCTGAGGATTTTCAAATAGTTGCCAAGTTTCGGAGCCACTATGAAGCACTTATTGGTGAAAAATTACTAATAAAGAAGATCAATCCTGAACTTAACGTTTCACACAATTCATAATGTTTTACTCTATATCATTCTCTGCAATTAGTGTCCGAAGCTTGGGGATTGGTTGTATGAACAGTAGTGTTTGGTTGAGTTGGGTTAGTTTAGTTGTCCCTTAGCTATCATGGGGTGTGGATCTCTTTCGATGTGCTTAGGTTTTTGAGGTACTGTACATGGGTGTTTTTTGTAACTTTTTGATTGTGTGTTTATCAATTATCAAAGAATTTTAGCTTTTTTGATGTTCATTGTTTACAAGATGGAGTTTGAGGCCAGTGGGTTATGATTAATGTTGTTTTGTAGGTATTTGGGAGCTTTTTCACTAGGTATATTTCAACTTATTAAGTCATAGAATGTATTACATTAGATCCATTTTGTTTTCAATAGTATAATACTTATTTTGTATATTATTAGGATCAGTCTGTATAACCTGAAGATGGCACCTTGTTGATGCCGAAAATTCGAGTAATAAACATGGCGTATGGTGCAGCTCTATCTCTATTCTGCCTCTTGTTATATATACTGTATATATATATATATATATACTGTATATATCATTCAAATAAAATAACCCCCCTTAATAGTGCATACGATGGCTTATAAATATGACTCATAACTTTAATGTTGATATGAATTAGCCCCTTCTGTACCGGTGACGTCTTTTGTATTTTATTTAAGCTATATTAAGACAATTTCATGTAGTTTAAGGATATATGGTAGCTAAAAGGATAACTTGGGATAGTCTATAGCTTTTTAACTGGTATACTTCCTTCCTGAGCTGAGTAAAATCGTCTAATAGTAGCCAAAATAAAGTTAAAAGGACGTCGCCGGTAGAGAAGGGGTTAATTGTTAATGGCTATCAGACGGATCATTTTTATTATTTATTGAACATTTGGAGGCATCGTTATCTGGGAGTTAATGAAGCTTGTTAACGATTAGATGATTAATATTAACGGCATAAATGAAAGCCATTAAAATGTCATAACCCCTCCAGTCCGGTTCAGGCACAGCTTACTTATACACACTCACACACACTCACACATACACACACACACACACACACACGTACTCACGGGGGAACATACTGTGTGTGGATGTGTGTGCTTATGTGTGGAGGTTTGGTGTGTGGTTATGGTGAGTGTGTGTCTGTGTCTGTGTGTGTATGTGGATGTGAGGATGTGCTTCTATGTGTGTGTGTATGTGCGTGTGTGTGTGTGAGAGTGTGTGTGTGTGTGTGTGTCTATGTGTGTGAGGCTGTTTCTATGTATGTGTGTGTGTGAATGTAATCTCTCTCTCACTCTCTCTATCTGTGTGTGTGTGTATGTATTTGTTTATATGTATGTACACGTCCCTCACAACACAGCACACCCTCTTAACATATTCATTATACAATACATCTTTAATTTAATAATAACAATGATGGCGCCAATTTAACATCAAGTTATTATACAGATCACGTTCAGTTTGTCGGCTATATTCGTTTGTATTCTCCCCTCTCAACACTCTTCGAAAAGTAGATACGAGGTGCCGTTGTAAAGGCTTATCCCTCAATGTATGTATGTATATACTCGGGCCCAATCTCCACTTTTCCTTTTTTTATCTGTTTTAGGGGGGGGGGGGGGGACTCAAGACAGAGCCCGAATAGGGACATCACAACAGAAAACAATGAACACACACAAACAAATTACAATACCGTCACCTAATAACACACAAAGCAAAGCCACTCCGTGACTCCAACAGCTTCCTCTCTCTCCAACACCCCTTCTCTCCTCTCAACACTCTTAGAAAAGTAGATACAAGATGCCGTTGTAAAGGCACCTACTTTTTTTCTCTCCTTTTCTCTCTTTCTCTGGCTTGTATCCATTCGGCCCTGGGCCCCATTCAGCCTACTGTTTTAAGATGTTTATCCCCATTCAGGTGTCGATTTCTTCCTTGCGAGAGATAGCGAGTCAGAATTGTATGAAGAAATCCGGCATCGCCAGAGACATTTTTCTATCGAAAAATGTACAAAGTTAGCTTGCTGTCAAAAACATTACCACTCGCCAGAAAAAAACGACACCTGGATGGGGATAAACGTCTTAAAACAGTAAGCTGAATGGGGTCGAATGGATACAACCCAGAGAGAGAGGGAGAGAGAGAAAAATAAAATTTGAGGTGGGCCCTTATAAGCTGACCCAGCAACAAATACACGTTTGTTGATCATCACGCTGACAACGATTAACCCTTTCTGTACTGACCACGTCTTTTTAATTTAGTCTAGCTATATATAAACGATTTTGTGCAGTTTATTAAGAAGGATCTGTGTTAGTAAATAGGGATAAGAAAGATGGTTCGAATCCTGTTAATTGCTGGAGGCCCTTTCTAAACTGCATACAATCGTCTAATAGTTGCCAGAATATAATGAAAATATGTCACCGGTAGGCCTACAGAAGGGGTTAACCCCTTCTGTACCGACCACATCTTTTAAACTTTATTTTGACTAATATTGGACGATTTTATTCAGTTTTAAATTGGCCTCCAGCAAGTAACAGTCTTCGAACTATCTCCCTTAACCATTTTTACTAACACAGATCCTTCTTAAACTGCACATAAACATCTAAGTATAGGTAGATTAAGATGAAAAAGACGTCGCCGGTACAGAAGGGGTTAAGGTGGTGTCACACGAGCGCATTTTCCGCCAATTTTCGATGAGCAAGTTTTATCTCTTACTATTTTAACCCATTCAGTACCAGTGACATTGTTTGTATTATGTTCTGGCAATGATCAGACGATATTATTCAGCTTGAGAAGGACGTCTACCCATGGAAAAGGCTACAGAGACTATCCCAATTCATCCTTTTACCTACCATGTATCCTTCCTAAGCTTCATCAAATCGTCTAAATGTAGGTGAAATCCAATAAAAAAGACGTCGCTGGTACAAGAAGGGTTTAGGCTTATTTTCATTGGAGTCGGAAACTAGATCAAAAGTAGATTACGTTAGGTAGTTTGATTCTTATCGAACTTGAATTTTTGCCAGTAATAATTGACGGAAAAATCGCTAGTGTCACACCGCCTAAATATTCTGATCAGTAATGTTGTGAGTACGTATGTTCATGTAATGTATAGATCACGCATTTATACATACATTTATCGTATAGGTTACGTGTTTATATATCAATGTATTATATGCGATGATATTGAGGGATAGCCTTAAGTATCGGCCCTTTTTTTAGGCATTAAACAATTCTGTATAGATCACGTGTTTGTATATCAATGTAATATATACATCGATTATTTATATCATATTATTCCCCGCCATGCCGAAATCTTAATGAACATGTTGGAAATACGTCGAACGGCCTTATTGGGCTATCCTTAGTTGGAATTATGCAAAGCTTGTAGCCTAAATGTCATATTTGTAACATATTATGTGGTACCAACATTGTAAAATGCTAACTGAATGAATATTATTATCCATCCAAAGGTCATTAATACAAACATCTACACAGGGGACATCATTGAAATAGTGTGTGATAAAGACAAAAACCTAAAAAATGAAGTAACAAGCAAAAAGAGACATCAATATAGAAAGCGTAGAACATGGCCAGCCTGACATAATCAATAATCTCACAGAGCTATAACAAGCTTTTGATTGGAAAGACCTTCTGGAAAAGTATAGCCCTACCAGCAGTTTTGTATGGATTAACCCCTTCTGCACCGGTGATGTACTTTTCATTATTTTCTGGCAACTATTAGACGATTTTGTTCCGCTTAGGAAGGATGTCAACCCATGAAAATGCTACAGACTATCTCAACTACTCCTTTTAGCTACCATATACCCTTCCTAAGTTTCATAAAATTGTCTAAGCGTAGCTGAAATCAAATACAAATGACGTCGGCGGTATAGAAGGGGTTAAACATCCTGGGGTAGGCTATACAAAGAGCGAATTACAAAAACTACAAAGAATTTATAATTTTGTATGTAGGCCAAGACAGATTCTTCGCGCCCCAAGGTATGCTCAGGCTGTACATTTTGTTTTATATTTCCAAATGTTTAGATTCACAAACAAATATCAAGCTTAGGCCTACAAGAACACGACAATAGTGGTGTATGTGTAGCCTATGTTTGATAATTTGTCTATCTATCTATCTATCAAATTGCTGGACGCCTTACTCCCCTTAATGAGGGTGGCCACACACAGAAGGCCCCCAAGCGGACCTAGACCCTGTACGAGGGACAACCCATGCCAGTTTACTTAAGGACTTACAGGATTGACCCCTCAATTTAGGGCCCGTCTGACCCCGAGGCCCTCTATGTATCTTTTTAGCACTATTTTTCTACAGTGGTGTTTGACTAGTCCATCCACTAACCTGCCTTACCCTTATGTAAGCAGTACGGATTTGTATCAGGTTTACTCCCCTACACAGGTTGCCGACCAAGGGTGACGAGTCCCATCCACCCAGATTTTTATAAGCTTGTCTCCCCTAGATGGGTTGCCGACTAAGGCTAACGAGTCCCATCCACCCGGTAATTTGATAATTTGTAATAAAGATTATACCGAGATTTAGTTTATGCCTGAATTATATCTATGTTAGCCCTGTCAAATATTTAGTTTTCTATGAAACCTAACCATTTTCTGTGACGAATATTATTGGGCAAACTACTTTAATTTCTGGAGCCCGCCATATCATTTACTAAATAAATATACTGTATAATCAGTAACCAAATCGACTCCCAAGATGTTTTTTAAGGATTTATGAATAAATAAGGTAAATCTACAGTTAGCCTACACTACCCCTATTTTTTTAATTATTTTCCTTTCGAAACTGAGTCTTTTTTTAGTTTTACCATATTCAGGAAGCCCTACTAATGATCGAATTGTGGGAATAAGAGCACTAAGACTACACATACTAAAAAGAACACATTATGCCGAAAGAGTAACCCATCCTACAGTATGATAGATAATATTTCTGGGTGCGTTTAAAAGTTTTAGGAGTTTTTAACAAATACATAATATTTGTAAGCAATATCTTAAGACGTCCATCGACTCACTCGCAGACGAGTTTACCTTCAAACCACACCCGTTTTCCGTTGACCCATTTTGTTATATATTTTTGTTTTTTTCTATGTGAGTGAGGGAGACAAAAGGCAGAGAAAATGCGCGAATTCGGGCGTGGTTTCCGTTTTCACTCTCCTGCAGTATATATTGTATTAGTGATTTGACATCCTAATTCTCAAGACTAGCGCGGCCCCAGATTAGGTTAGGTTGTCAGGTTAGTTTAATGACAAATATTGTCGACCTTGGTGACCCTGCATGGTCTCTGGGTCTTCTGGATGACCTAGATGTGTGTGAATTTGTATTTTGTGTTTTGTGTGTTCATTGTTTTCTGTAATGTCCCTATTCGGGCTCTGTCTTGAGTCCCCCCCCCCCCCCAAAAAAAAAAGGAAAAATGTGGATTGTGCCTGAGTATATACTGTACATACATACATACATTTTCGTCAGAGGTGCCGGGTGGGCTTGTTTACGTTCGTGAGTGAGTGCAGCCTTGCAGATTTTTTTTTTTTTTTTTATAAATGTTCATGAAGGTAATAATAGGCAGGCTGCCTATAACGAGTGTCTCCCTAAAAGCCAACAGAGTGACAGATAGTCAAATTCAAGATACGCTGGAGTCAAAATGCCTGAATACTCGCAAAAAGTAAAGCAGTCTAGTAATAGGATGAAGGTAAGATTGATTGAGGAAGAGAATTCCAGAGTTTACTTGTTGAGTAGAATAAAGACTGAGAAAATTTGTTAATTCTTGGGTTAGAGAGATGGACAGAATAGGAGTGGGGTTGTATTGAAAGGCGGGTGCCTCACATTCGCCATAAGGGAAGGGGTATGCGCTGAGAGATTTCTGAAGAACACTGATTGTTGTAATAGCGATAGAAGAGTGAAAGAGATGCAACACTGCGGCGTGTAGAAAGAGATTGTAGGACATTAGTAAGAGGTGGTGAGTTGATAAGACGGAATGCTTTTGACACAGGTATTACGAACATTGTCAAGTTAAATAGATTGTTAACCTTTCGAAGATTATGACGCATTTTGACAGTGTATTCTGGCTACTTTTAAACGATTCTATACAAATTAAGAAGGATCTGTGGGAATTATAGGGGTAAAGACTATCTCAACTAACCCTCTGACTTCCATATACCCTTTCTAATATGAATAAAATCGTCTAATAACAGCCAGAAAACAGGACAAATATGCGCCATCGTATCGCCTAAGGGTTAATTATAAGAACCTGTTATAAAGATGAGACATATAGCAGAGTCTGTTCACTATAATAAGGTAAACATACAGTAATACATAGTTGACCCTCTTGTAACTTACTTAGAAAGGGCTGGAGTAAATGGGCTGTAATTTTCTACGTCTATTTACTAGTTGATTCCTTGCAACTCACTCTCATACTCTCACATTCTCCATCTCTCTCACTCAATAATTCACTCACAACACTCTCTCACACACACACACACACACACACAATCTCTCTGACTCTCTCTCTCTCTCTCTCAGCCTCACGTGGATGAACACACTGCACCACTATCGACATTTCACCTCAAGTTCTCCCTCCCCCTTCTCTCTATCTCTCTCCCTCCATGGAAATCATTTTTAGCAAAACTCTTTGAACTGTGTGTGTGTGTGTGTATGTGTGTATGTGTGTGTGATAAGTCCTACAGTACTCCCTTACACTCGCACATACCCAGACCATCATGAAAGGGGAAGTTTTGTTATTTGTTCCCTAGACCTCCATCAAGCTTAGAAATATAATACTCCCAAGACCACCCTTCGAGATAAATTTGTAAATTTTTTGGCTGGAAAAAGTCGCAGTCGAAGGACGGTTCCTTGTATATTACAGGCTCTCTATCGCTCGCAAGAAATTAATCGATATCTAATTGGCATGCAACGTCTTAGAATTGACAAAGAATTGGAGTGATAAGTTTTAAAATCGCCAAACTAATGGGGCTACGCATGAGGGAGAAGGGGGTCCAGAAAAATTCCCCCTTAGTGCCAGTAATGTTAGCACCATATACTCCCTCATAAAACTGTGTGTGTGTCTGTAGGTCATTAAGTCGCACACACGCACACACACACATAGATACCGACTCATATTATCTCTCTCTCTCCCTTTTCCTTTGTCACACATACACAAACACATGTGAATCATTTTAACATCCTCTAATCTCCTGTATGTTAAGTGTGCCTTTGTCTTTAAGTACAGCACACACACACATACATACACACCCTCTTTAACACACACACACACACACACACACACATACAAACACACACACACTCAAACACATACACACACACACATGTAAATAATTTTAGCCACGTCCCCCCTCTCACAACTCTCCGCTGCAGTTCCTCCTTTGTTTCTCTCGTTTTTTCCCAGAAGTAAGACACGTTCCAGGTATAAACGTTTTTCATTTTTTGTGTTTTCCATTCACACCTAAAAAAGAAAGATGTATACTGTATATATATATATATATATATATATATATGAATCTTCCATGTATCTACGTTTTTGCCCTATTAGTTTTGAGATTTTTTGACGTTCGGGCCATTAGTTTGACGATTTTAACACCTTTCGCCCCCATTTCGTTGTCAATGTAAGACCTTTCGTGCCATTTAGGTGTCGATTTTTTCCTGGCGAGCGATAGCGAGCCTGTAATTTTAAAAGGAACCGGCCTTTGGCCGGGAAATTTTTCTACCGAAAAATGTACAAATTTATCTTTAAGGTGGGTCTATGTTGTTTTGTATAGCTTGGTGGAGGTCTAGCGAGGAAACTAAGCATTATATGAATAATTGAATAAATAGAAGAAAAAAAACCCAGCCACCATTCCCTTAACTTCTTTTTACATTTGTTACAGTCTATCTAAAACATAAACTGATTACCAAACTATTAACTCCTTCACCGCCATTACGTAATTGTCATCATATTCTGGTTTCCATTAGACGATTTTCTTTAGTTTATAATCTACCTCTACGACTCAAATGGGTAAATACGATCTCAAAAAACCCTCTTAGTAACATAGGTCCTTCTTAAACTGCATAATATCATCGAGTTTTAGCCAGAAGCAAAGGTAAAAAGATGTCATGGTACTGAAGGGGTCAAATGGAGGGATAACAGCCTTTTCAAATTTTCTTTTGAGGGGTATAATCTTTTGGCTGTTCTCCAAACCTATCCTTCTCTTTTTCTCTCTCTCTCTCTCTCCCTCGCTCTCGCTCTTGCTCTCGCTCTCGGTCTCTCTCTCTCTCTCTCTCTCTCTCTCTCTCTCTCTCTCTCTCTCTCTCTCTCTCTCTCTCTCTCTCAACGGGACCAAACTTCCTCAGTGGAAAAAGTTTAGGGACAGAAAAAATAGTATTCTGCACACTTTACAGTATGAGTACTGCGCTATAATATATATATATATATAAATTTTGATTCACCAAGAGGGTGGTATGTTTCTGGAATGGCCCGCAAGGTCTTCGCTAATCGAAATCTTCCTTGCATCTCATTGTCACACACACACACACACACACACAGACACCCACACCCACACACGTACAGGCACACATACTCACATGCACACACACGTACAGGCACATATTCTATCTCTCTCACCCCCCACTGAAGCCCCCTCCACCAGAAGGCCTACTCTTCCACATACTCTGTCTCTCTATCTCACTCTCTCTCTCTCTCTCTCACTCTCACTCTCTCGTTCTCACTCACTCACTCTCACTCACTTTCTCTCTCTCTCACTCTCTCTCACACTGAAGCCCCCTCCACCAGTACTCACCCAATTCTCTTTCTAATTTACATCAACGACATAGATGAGGGTCTCACCTGCACAATCTCAAAATTTGCTGACGATACAAAAATTGCAAATAGCGTACTCTCAAAAGAACAAGTTGACGATATGCAACACAATCTAGATAAATTGTCATGTTGGGCCCAAATTTGGCAAATGAGTTTCAATGCGGATAAATGTAAAGTACTACATGTCGGATACCTAAATGAGAAAGCAAACTATTCGATGAATGGCACTCAGCTTAAGAATGTAAACAGAGAAACTGATCTGGGAGTAACAATATCGAGTAACCTAAAACCGAGTCAACAATGTTCAGAAGTTGTTAAGAAGGCAAACAAAATAATTGGCTTTATAGGCAGGTCATTTGAGCATAAATCCAAAGAAGTTATCCTAACCCTTTACAATTCCTTAGTCCGCCCTCTTCTGGAATACTGCGTTCAATCCTGGTGCCCTTATTACCAAAAAGATATAAACAAGCTAGAACGAGTTCAACGTAGAGTTACCAAAATGATACCTAGCCTAAAGAACAAACCATACGAAGAGCGTCTTAGAGAATTAAATCTATTTCCTTTAACCCAGCGCAGATTAAGAGGCGACTTAATTCAAGTGTTCAAAATCATCAAAGGCATCGACAATATGAACTGTAGTAAGTACTTCACTATCGACCAATCTAATTACACGCGGGGAAACGGTTGCAAAATTATTGGTAAATCTTTTAACTCGCACGAATCTAAGAATTTCTTCTTCAATCGAGTTGTCAACTTGTGGAATGGGCTTCTCCGAGACGTTATAGACTGCAGCACCGTTGATTCATTTAAATTCCGCCTAGACAAATATCTCGCATCAAACCCGCGACTGACTGCGTTTGTAAATGAATAACTTTATCCTCCCCTCAGTTACTAACCCATATGTCCCCTACTAACTTCCTAGTCCTGCCACGTTAGTGGCAGGGCAGTAGTTCCCTTTCCAATGTTCCCTTACCCACTCTAAACCACTGTTTGGACACTTGATCCTCAGTGTTTTGGAGGACAAGCAACCTAGAAGGGTCACTAGATCTGTTGTTGCTTGATTTCCTTTGTACTCCTTTGTACTCACATAAGAGACCAACCTCTCCAGACGTCCACATATTATTCTCACCCCACTCTCACCTTCTGGGATACTTTGTCTGATTTTACATTTTTCGCCAAATTAATGGGGCGAACGTCTTAACCCCTCCAGCACCGTGACGCCTTGTTACCTTTGATTCTGGCTAAATTTAAACGATTTTATGCATTTTAAGAAGGACCTGTGTTATTCAGAGGGTTTGTTGACATCGTCGTATCCCTTTTTAATCTTAGTGGTAGATTATAAGCTAAAGAAAAAGCTCCTAATGGTAGCCCGAATAAGATACAAATTACGTCATGTGCTGAAGGGGTTAAAATCTCAAAAGTAATGGGGCTGGACATGAGGGAGAAGGGGGTATAGAAGAAAAAATTCACCCTTAAATTATTGACCTTTATAATACATCTTTATCTTCCATGTTGCACCCACAAATCCTATAGTCTATTCATTATAAGTAGGCGAAACCCTTCACCCCTACACCACCATTACGTAATTTTCACCACATCCTGGTTTCCATTAGGCGATTTTCTTTAGTTTATAATCTGCCTCTACGGCTCAAATGGGTAAATACAATCTCAATAAACACTCTGAATAACATAGGTCCTTCTTAAACTGCATGATATAATCTAGTTTTAGCTAGAATCAAGGGTAAAAAGGTGTCATGGTGCTGAAGGGGTTAACCTCATTAATTCGAAAAGGGCTAGAGAAAATCGGCTGTTAATTTCCACCTCATTACCCTGGCTGACTCTTCGCAAATGGTAGAAATATTTACTCGATTACTCAAGTCGTTACTGAGTTATGTAAGCTACAGTTATATCGAATACTCAGCTTGATAAAAGGAAATATAGACAGAATGATTATAAACACCATATGAGGAGGAACACTTTATTGACGTTTCTCATATAGCTGCATGAGGTCAATGAAGCTATACATTATGCAAAACGTTGTCAATAATGTGCTCCTACCCAGATGGTGTTTATATTTTCTATGAGTCTATATATCTTGGAGTTATGGAGGTTACAAGGGACTGGAGTTCTCGAAAAGGGACTCCAGTCCTGATGTTTTTCTTGACTTTCAGTGTGCTGGCTAAATAATCCAATAGGGTTGATAGCCTCTGAAGTCCTATTTTAACTAAATGGAGGTTAGTGGTCAAGATTGTTGGCCTAATAGATATAAGGTATAGTGTGTCTTGAATGCATCGTAAATATGGAGAAATCCGAACTTCCTGTACCGGAGGCCATCAGATTATGGCATAATGACGTCACTAAACTGTCTATTGTGTGGCTGTGACGTTACTGTGTTGTTGTTGTCTTATTTCCGCTTATATCCGGGTCAGGAGGTCGACACATTATGCTACAGGATATATGGACTCCGGTAGAAATTTAAGGCCATATATTATTACTTTAGAGTAGACACCGGACAACTCAACCAGGAGACCATGTCAATCAGTAACTCTCAACCAATGCTAATACAACGAATTCTGATTTATTTTCCTATGTGTATGAGAGAGACAAAAGGCAGAACTGCCTCCCCCTGAGTTGAAAGAGTGACAGGGCTAAAATCAAGGAATGTTTGAGCCAAAATGCCTGGACACACGGAGTTTGAAGCAATTTAAGTGATAGGATGAATTATCAGAAGAGGCTGGATAACTCCGTCCAGGACACCTGTCCAGGCTGTAACACGACACCGCACACTATCAAACACATTATGGAAAACTGCATAACACACCATCACTTACGCCAACAACACAACACACACTCCTTGAGAACTTAGTGGGAAAACCCGGTCTCGGCCATGGCCTTCATTAGGAGCTCGGGGCTGGTCGGCCAGGCACATATGAACACACAATGGGTTGCTACGGGTTGACTTGCCACAGGTTGAGATCTACTGTACACTGTACAAATAATTATGAAAGAGGTAGTATAAACAAACATTTGATATAATAACGGTGATTTACCTTTCTATCCCTTTAAAAAGATGGGTTTATTGCCACCAAAATACTGTTAAGTGGATAGAGTATTATGAAAACTTGAAACACGATATTCATACCTTTTATTCTTAACAGTGATACGTTTCCAAGAATATAAATAGGTGAAGTCTACGATTTTTTATGAGCGACTGTACAACCATCACACCTCAAATATTGACTAGCTGCCATAGCATTCCCTTGCTATTGGTCCCCGATGTCAAGCCGTATCAATGAATCAATGAACTCTTGCTAAATCAATGAGACTTGGCTTGGGTATTCTAGTGGTCCTAGAAAGAGTCTTTGACGAAAAAATAATAAAATACGGAAGAGAGAGAGATAAAGAGGGGACACAAATATTTCATCACATCAGCTGATCCCTGTAGAGTTTATTATAATGGTGCTGCCATCTCGAGATTTCGGATTTACTCTTTAACCACCACAGGGTACGGGTACCTCGGTAGTATATTTATAAATCCTGAATGAACACTCAACAGCAGAAGGGACTGGGGTTTTCGCAGAGAGGCTCCGGTCCTTACGTTATTCTTGACTTAAAGTGTGCTGGCTTAATAATCCAATAGAGTTGATAGCCTCTAAAGTCCTTTAACTGTGTTGGTGGTGTAATGGTTCTGGGTGTGGTATCCCAAGTTCGAATCCCGGGAGGACCATATATGCTTTCATTAGTTTATTCAAGTACATTGGGGTCTGTAATGGTTTATTAATGTGAAGAACGGGGTGTTACTTATTAACTAACTAAATTGAACGACTTTGCGACTTTGAAATAAATCAAGATATAGATATAATGCTAGATAAGTTAGAGACATTGTTGGACTCATTTCTGTCTTTTCTGTTCCTGTGACGTTACTGTTGTTGTTATCTAACTTCCTCTTATATTTGGGTTACGAGGGCGACACGTTAGACAGATATACAATGTCCAGTATTCAGACAGTCGTAACATAATATGACATAGGCTACTTATTATCACTGTTACGAGAGACTGGAGTTCTCGAAAAAGTCCTGACGCTTTTCTTGACTTAATTTACAGTGTTCTTATGTGCTTATGTTCAGTGTGCTGGTTTGATAGCTTCTGAAGTCCTATTTCAACTAACTTTGTCATCAAGGGACTGGAGTTCTCGAAAATGGGCTCCAGTCCTGACGCTATTCTTGAGTCTTGCCATGTGCTGGCTTATCCAGTAGGTGTTATAGCCCTTGGTCAAGAGTTTTGGCCTAATTATAATTATTAGACTGTTGCTTTGTGTCAGTTCGAAACGACAATTTTGCAATCAATTTCGACAATCCAGAGTTGATACACGTTTCTCATTAACCCCTTCCGTACCGATGACGTATTTTCAATTTTATACTAGCTATATTAATAGTATATTTAGACGATTTTATAAAGCTTTAGAAGGATATATGGTAGCTATAAGGATTAATTATATATTCTGCAGCCTTTTAATTAGTAGACGTCCTTCTTAAGCTGAAATATAATCGTCTAATATTTGCTAGAATATAATATAAAGATGTCACCGGTACTGAAAGGGTTAATTATCGTGTTGGTACTACCGTTAACCCCTTCTGTACCGGCGACGTGATTTTAATTATATTATAGCTATATTTAGGCGAGTTTATGCAGTTTAAGAAGGATCTGTGGTACTGAAAAAAATTGGTTGATATAGTTTAAGGCCTCTCTATCTCTATCTCTCTCTATCTCTCTATCTGTAGTCGTAATATCAGGTTGCAATGAAGTGTTATAACCCGGATATGAAAGAAAGAGAGAGAGAGAGAATGTATGTTCTTATCATCTCAAATGTCTTCCTCCAGTTTTAATTATTTTAATATTATTTTTTTTTTACAAGCAGCCTAATAAGGATAAGTAGGTATGTTGTTGCTTGCTTTCCTTTGTATTCCTTTGCATGCCCTGGCCACCTCTCTGAGATCGTCAGGCCTGTGTGGCGCGTGTAGCCTAAGTATAATATATTTGTTATTAATTTCACCAGAACACCAAACACCTCCAATTAAATTAATGAAAGCATATATGTGATCCACCAGGATTCGAACCCAGTTAAAATTGATATGTGATTTCCAACATGGATTCAGATGACACCGATCATGCAATGTCTGAAATTTAAGGTGGTGTCACTTTAGCGATATTTTGGTAAATTTTTACCGCTGTAAGTTTCACAATTAATGTTTCATAAGAAATATACTACATACCGTAATCTACCTTCGATCTTGTTTCCGATTCCAATGCAAAAAATCCTCAAGTTAGTATGGGAAAAAACTAAATTTGTTCGTCGACAATCGACTGCTTAGTCTGTGGATTTATTTAACTACTGTATATGTAACTCTCTCTTTGTTATGTAGCCTATCCCCACACTATAAATATTCAGCCATTCTAATTTTTTTTTCAGAAGTTAGCTCGCTCACAAAAGAAAGTATCGAGTGAAATTTAAGCCAATCACAATTATATTAGAGCCAATTTTCTTCTTGTCCATGACTCTCTCTCGCTCTCGCTCTCGCTCTTTTCATGCACTAATATATATTGTATATTATACCCATATAATACCATCATTGTATTCTACTACTAATTTTTAGCTTCTGATTTGGCCATATCTCTCTCTCTCTCTCACACACACACACACACACACACACACACACTCTATCTCTGTTCATAACTTAATCAATGTATCGTATTTTATCAGAGCACTAGTAGGGGGGCAAGACGTCTGGCAATAGATAAGCAAAATACTCTATTTGTTTCCCACATTTGAAAATACGTGTTCTGCAGCTTTCGCCAGACAACCGATTATATTTTATTTTTATTTTTTTCAGAATCTCTTGGAATCTGAGTAAAATTAGAGGAATGACTCCAATGGCCGAGTCTATTAACTCTTTCTGTACCGGTGACGTCATTTATGTATTTGACTTCAGCTACATCTAGGCGATTTTATGAAGCTTAGGAAGAATATATATGGTAGCTAAAAGGACTAATTGAGATGGTTTGTCACCTATTCATTGGCAGCCGTCTGATGATTACCTGAATATAATAAAAAAGGATGTCACCGGTACTGAATGGGTTAATACTTTATGTACGGTATTTTCCTGTTCCAAATATGTAGGCCGAATCTCTAGAACATTAACCTCTATAACTCACAAACGACTAGCGTAATCGAGCGAATAGTCTACCATTTGGGAAGGGTCAGTCAGGGAATAGGCGGGGAAATGTACAGCCCATTTGCTCTAGCCCTTTTTTGAGTTACAGAGGTTAGGGTTCACGATTTCTAGACTACCTATTTGGAACAGGGTAGCCTATAGCAAACCGTCCATATTCCAAGTTGTTTTCAGCCTCATTTGTGTAGTCACTTCTAAACAATCTGGACACATTATTTTCCTTACGCAATTATAACTAAAGCCGGTATCACACGAGCGCTTTTCCCCACAACATTTACCCTCAACACTGGTCTGGCAGCTTAGGAGGTCAACATTTATAATATGTCGGTCACCTAAATTCATCTACCATCATTCTAGTTTCCGATAACAGTGCAAAATACTCCAGAAATGTTGCCAGACATTTTTTCATCATCGAATGTTGACTATAAAAACTCGTGTGATACCGGCTTAAGCCTATATGGATTGACTTTTCAATATATAGTGTAAATAGTTTGTAGTTGATGTATAGCCAAATTAACGTTATGAAGTTATTATACTGTGGTCGTTAACAAAATGATCTCCTTCCGCGTTCAACATCCTCGAAGAATTTCCTTTCCAAAATGTGAATTCCTTACAGCAATTGAATGGCAAGAGTTTCTGAGTATTAGAGATCATGGTCTAGTGTGGTCATAACATTAGGCAGACTAATGTGACTAATTCATAATAAGCAGGGTTTTAAGTTAGCTAAACACAATATATAAATAAATAAAATAAATACACCTTACACGTTTAACAACCAATCACATTTTCTACTAATGTTTGTGTTATGCTGCGAACATTTAGTAAACTAATATAACTAATTCATGATAGGTAAAGTTCTAAGAAGTTAGTTATGAAGTGTCAATAACCTTGCCTACCGCGTCCAACATCCTAAAGGGAGAAATTCTAATCCAAAACAGGAATTCCTTACAAGTGAATGGCAGCCTTTCTCTCGCAAGGAGGAAGTTTTGGGTATTTAATAACTCATGATAGACAGGACCCTATATTAGCTAGAAGATATTAAATTAGCATCTTCGTTCAACATCCATTAAGAAATCCGCAATCCATTTCCAAATCGGGATATCCTAATACTTCTCCATAATGTGAATGAAAGCGTTTCTCCTGATTTTTCTCTCTCATGGCTAGAATTTACGGTACGACAGTTTGGGCCTGGGAGGAGGAGAGTAGGAGGAGGATGTTCCGGCAGCGCTAGGGAGGGTACGGAATGATCCGAAAAACAGAACCGCTCGATTACGTACAGGGAACGGTTACGCGAACGCCGCCACGCCACGCCAAAATGAAACTCCCGAAAAGTGGATAATGCGTGGGGCGTAGCAGTTAGCGAATCGGCGGCTAAAGTGTCTAAAAGTGTCCTTCTCCGTTCCTCTAAGTGGTGAAATTCTCAAGTGGGTACCTGCTGTTTTGCGATGAAAAAGATCCGTTGAAGTTTTAAATGCCAGTTTGGTGTTGCCATAAGCGGGATCGGTATTAAAGCCCCCTTGCCCCGGGTATATGGGTAGGATTATCGACCTTATTACCATGCCCAGGGCCCGGAACATCATGACAATAGTACAGCTGCCCACATGAAATCGAACTCCTGTATGTATGGACGTCAAAATAGTGTGATGAACTTACAAAAACAGTTGGTTCTAAAGCCGTTAAAGGGCTAACTAAACCAACTATTGCAGAACTAACTACACTCCTCATTCAACCGTACTGTACTATTTAACCTTCCATACATACATTTGCGGATTGGGTACACATTCCTGAGTTCAACTGTACCCTGTGATTCTCCTGGACGTTGATGAAAGCATTGGTTGAAAAGAAAGCATTGGTTCGAGTGATTTAAAGTGCATGGTTAAAACACAATAGCATGCACAAGTTACTTAGGAGTTTATGCAAAGGCGTATTTAATCTTGTTTTGTGAAGAGGTGGGTTACGTGTGAAAGGGATCTGCCGTGTGTGGGTCGTCAATCGGCTCTCTGCAGACTACCATTTTCTTATGATCTAAATATAGACAGTTAATGAAAGAACGATGAACATTGATGAAGAAACCAAGACAGAAATCATTTGAATTAGCCTAATAGGCTAGGCTATAAAAAAAAAAAAAAAAAAAAAATCCCATCTCCTCTAAAGATGATGAAAAGACGATATTATCGACAAAGTGTAATGGAAATAATTTACGTTGATGATATTTAATTTTAAACATCGAGATCACTTACGAAAAAAACAAAAAAACAATCACATTTAAATAATAGACCTACTTTGGATGGCCTAAAATTAAAGGCCTATTCAGTAATTTGTTGATGATTTGAAGGGCAAGTAATTGTGTGTGTGAAGATAACTCATAACCATAGGCTATAATGTAGCCTAGATAGATTTATGAAATATGTAGGCTTTATAAATGTTTAGAACACATGCTAACCTTAAAGCCATGGGATAGTACAATAATAGATGTGAATCAAACAGAAATAGCATTGTGGGACTCCAGAAAAAAAAAGAACACTTGAAATTTAAATGTCCTTAGCATAGAGTTGCCAGACATTTAAATTGGCGACATTGTATTTACAGAGTTTAATACCAGTAATTGTTCAGTAGTGTTGTATATATAAATCTTGCACTAGTAAGCATGCATCGCTCGCATTATAAGCATGTCGATACTACGTATTTACAGAGTTTAATACCAGTAATTGTTCAGTAGTGTTGTATATATAAATCTTGCACTAGTAAGCATGCATTATAAGCATGTCGATATTTTTCAGTTATTCCAACTGATCATTAAAATGGCTTGGCCTATATGAACAAGTAACATGAAGTTGATAAAGAAGGTAAAGTAGTCCATAATTTCCTATAATAATTACTAGTCTAATTTTGAGATGTAGTTTATAATTGTGTACGGTTACAAATATTTCATAACATTATTCAAGCATTGGAACTTAGAGATTAGCCCGGGGAGGCGCCGCGAGTCCAAAGGCATGTAAGTGCCATTTGAAAATCTTGATAAATTCTTCAGTAAATCGCGATTTACTCAATGAAGTAAAAATGGGACTTACGTCCCTTTGGACGGGGCGAGCCTCGTGTATATATATACATACATAGTCCAAAGGGATGTAACTGCCATTTGTTAATGTATTGAGTAAATCGCGATTTACTAAAGAATTTATCAAGATTTTCAAATGGCACTTGCATGCCTTTGGACTCGGGGCGCCTGGGGATTGTATACATTATGATTTTTTAAGTTAAGGTGTTCATTTTATTGACATTGGCTATATAATTATACAAAGACAACCTTTGGATCCAAACCCAACATGATCATATAGGAAACGGATATCTGAGTAGGTAAACATTTCGTAACAAAATAACAAGGATGGATTTTGAGCTACATTCCTTAGAGAACTGTCCAGTAGTACTATAATCTGTAAATATCCCTTATACTTACAAATCGTGATACCACTCACGATAAAAGCCACCCTTGGAATTAAACTCGAAAAAGAAACTTGATCAAATAGAAAACGGATGCTTTGCGAAAGTGACTTGCAGAGGGAGAAAAGGAAAACAACAAATCCTCCTTACCTTCGCGAACGGAAGTGGGTGTCGAAAAGTGCGACGACGGTTGGAAGGAAGGAAATAAGACGATACGGTTATTCGAACACGGGGTTGTTTAAATCCTGGCGCGTGGTGTGATAACATTGATAACATAGATATAGTTTCTCTCTCTCTCTCTCTGATTTTGATTACTCGGCTATTACGAAGATTTTGTAGCGAAATAGGTTATAAATAATGAAAACCTGGTGCAGATTCAGTCTTCTTATTATATTATTAATTATTATATTTTTTTCAGATGACCACAATGCACTGGGGCCCGTCGAGGTCACCCAAAATCCTTAGCAATTTGTTTGTGTGAATATATATATAAACTAAGAAACAATAACATTTACACTGAACCAAACAAAATAAACAAAACAACGACGTGTAAATCAGTGGATTGGCAAATTTAAGAAACACACCAACCAGTGGATGGTAAGACCCCAAAATTTCTATGGGGCCTATATCAAGGTAATTAAAAAACGCCAACAATCTTATGGCTAACCTAGAAACTTTAGAAAATTAGTGTAGATGGAATAGTAAAGACACGATAAAGGAATGTTTGCTTGAAATCCGTGATAAGAGGTTAAAAGACAATACCTTGATACGATAATAAAATTGAAACTATTTAAATCTACCTTGTGTGGAGTGTTACGATGCATAGTGAGTCATTTGCATAGAACATGGGATAGCCTATAATTTAATCGATGGAAGATGTTTGAAAGCATTTTTGGAGGGTTAGAATTATTCATACAACATAATAAATAATTCGAATACTCCTTGATCAATTGTGGTGAGTGAAATACAAATTACCTGATACAGAAAGTTTGAAAACACGAAAAGGATAATACAGTATTTATAAATATATTTAAGTCGAGTTATTATCCACAAGGTACTGGGGTTCTGGAAACAACTTAAAAAAGGCTCTAGTCTTGAACATATACTTGACTTACAGTGTGCTGGCTTAATAATCCAGAAGGCTGGATAGCCTCTGAAGTCCCAATTGAACTAAATAATCAAGGGTTAATAGCCTCTGAAGTCCTAATTGAACTAACTAATTATCCACATTAAATCCTTCAATCTTCCCATCTACCCACCCAAGCCGCCCACGAAGGATGGATCGACTCGTGGGCGTGGGCTCTGGTGTGCGGGTGTCCACGGGAGGTCAACAGAGGTCAGGGTATCTTGACCTGACCCCCGAGGCACTAGAGGCACTCATCAGTAGGGACCCCATCACCACTCACTACCAAGTGGAACACACGCCCTTCGCCAGGTCAGCACACAGCATTTCCATTATCCCCTTCTGTGCTGGCGACGTCTTGTTAATTTTCTTCTAGCTATATTTAGACGATTCTGTGCAGTTTAAGAAGGATCTGTGGTAGTAAAAAGGGTTAAGAGAGATACTTCGAACCTGTTAATTGTTGGAGGCCCTTTTTAAACCACAAAACTCGTCTAATTATAGCCAGAATAACATTTTAAAGACGTAGACGGTACATAAGGGGTTAAGCTCTTCTGTACCATCTATATCCATTTTTATTTGATTCTGGGAGGGGGAGGGGGGGGGGGGGGCAATCGACTAATGGAAGCGAACGTTATATAGGCTAGTATTGTTGGGGTTCGGAAGCCAGAAGGGATGGGAGGGGGGTATGTTGAAATCGTTAGGGTCTATGGAGGGGTGTGAGACATGTTGAAATTATTGAAGATCTAGGGTGACTTAAAATATTCGGGGGGGGGGGGGGGGGAGGAGATTGCATACGGGTGATCAACAGGGTATTATTTACTTTTGTTTTCTTATGTGTGTGCAAGAGACAAAAGTCAAAGCTACCTGTAACAAGTGTCTCCTTAAAGTTTAAATGCGTTGCTTAAAAGCATGGAGGATACCTGAATAGAAAAGAAAATCCATAGGCTATTTTTCAGCAGCTGGATTTGAACTATAATGGATTGAAAGTGAACACATTGAAAATGTTCAAACACTAGGAAAATGAGTGGACCTATCATGTTTTTATCTATGCAAAGAGAGAGAGAGAGAGAGAGAGAGAGAGAGAGAGAGAGAGAGAGAGAGAAGAAGAAGAGTACGGTAGCTAGAGAGAGAAGAGTAGGTAGAGTGGGAGGTGTAGGCTACTGTTCAAAGACCCCATCAATACCCGCTACTGTCGAGCACACGCCCTTCTCCAGGTCAGCTTATAGAAGGTTTGTTGTGTGTGTGTGTGAGAGAGAGAGAGAGAGAGAGAGAGTTTTTTTCTAAAATTCTATGGACGCGAACGCCAGGGAAGGTTTGCTACATTTAAGGGAAAGTTTAACAAATTGAATAATGGTTTGCGGCTTGGATTATGAATGCCTATACATTGATTAACTTTGCTTAAAATGACAGTATAATTCCCAGGTAAAACAACAACATCAATTTAACAACAATGAATCTAGGAATAATATATTTAGCCTAACCTTTTTGGCTGTCTAACAATTGCGCAAATTTAATCTGTATAGAAATACCGGTACCATACGTAATGAATATTAAATTAAATACCTGTACAGTAAAGACATGACAACATTATATGAATATATAAAAGTTGAGACAAATATTCATATTCATTACTTAATGAGATATTCGTTAGCGGTTTTATACATATACTGTATAATAGGCTACACCGGTAATTATGCAAGGTGACAATATTACTTGTTTATTTATTAATTTAAGTAATATGTTGTATTAATTTATTTAACCCTTTAAAGATTCTGACGTATTTTGACAGTATTGTGGCTATCATTAGACGATTTTATACGGATTAATAAGGCTGTGGGAAATATATGGGTAACCGCTATCTCAATATAGGCCTACTCTCTGACTTCCATATACCCTTCCTATCTAAATCAAATCGTCAAATAATAGCCAGATAACACAAAAAATATGCGTCATCGGATCACAAATAGGGTTAATATATATAAGTTGACTGTACTTCCATATTATGTTGTACTGAAGAAGCCGTACGAGAAGGCGAAACGTTGAATAAACCTGGGACCATATCCGCACATGTTTTTTAACCATAAATGTTGCAGCCTACGCTGTTTCTTTCTTATAGGGTTAATACTGCGTAATATTACTCAGCTTAAGAAAGACGTCCTTATATGGCCTTTGAATGGCCTATCCTTACGGTATCGGGGGTCAAATGTCAACACCTAGCCTACTTAGGGTCTGCCTTATGTGGTGTGGGCCATTGTGTGTTCTTTTGGAGGTGAGAGAGAGAGAGAGAGAGAGAGAGAGAGAGAGAGAGAGAGAGAGAGAGGTGTCATTTCTTTGTTATGAGAGAGGTGTCATTGTTTTGTTTTGAGAGAGAGAGAGAGAGAGAGAGAAAGAGAGAAAAAGAGAAAGAGAGAGAGAGGTGCAGTGCCGTACGAACAATGTACGGTACGGGCGTGTCTATATTATTCATTTCCACCTCTCTCTCTCTCTCAAAAAGAACACAATGACCCTCCACTCACACACACACACACACACACACACTCTCTCTCGAATCGAGCTAACGTTTCTACCATTTAGGAAGGTTTTGCCATGGAATAGGTATGGAGATTTGCAGTTCATTTCCGTAGCCCTGTTTTGTACTACAGAAGTTAGGTTTCACGATTTCTGGACTACCTACTTGGAACAGGGTACAGCCTAGTGTTAAGAATCATATCTGAGTCAGTCTGAATAAAGCATATCTTACTCTACCAGGAAGAACGTGTCCTTGTTCACCCAGGAATATATCGCATCATTTAGACGCTCTCATTATAACTTGCTTATCATATTGAGATGCTAGGAATTTGGCAAAACTATAGTAATTACCACTGATACTAATGTTTTTGTCTAGGAATACAGACCTAAGTACTACGGTATTCGCCAAAGTAATATTACGAAACGTTTTAATATTGCCAAGCTAACGGGGCGAATGGCGATACAAGTGAATCCCAAAAGACCTCCCCTGTCTTAAGAGTTAAGTAAGCCGTGTACTGTACCAGGAACACATGCCCTTACTCACCCACCCACCCATGCTCCCCAATTAAGGACAATTAAGGAGTTGGTAGTGGAATGCAGCGCCTTGTATGGTAAACACATCTGGAGGCAGCTGCCAAATACTTTACAGTACAGTACAGATAGCCATGTTGGAGTTCACCTGATTTCGTTCTGGGCACGCAGCTTCATGTGCTAATGACCTACCCTCTTGTTGCAAGTAATCTCTCTCTTAGTAAATAAATAAAATATTCCCCAACTCACTGACTGAAAGTTTTCATATATTAATATATATTTTGTTTGTTTGGGTTTGATTATGTTTCCCTTCTGTTAATAGAGGAAATTAGCCTTAAAGCCCGTGTGGCGCAGAGGTTTATTTCGAAACACGTAGGCCCTACGTGGAGGGCCTAGGATCGATCCCCCACCAAGTGCAAGTTATATTTTTTAAACTCGCCTCTGTGGCGTCCCAATATTCTCTGTAAACGCGGACGCTAGAGGTGCAATAGACCATGATCACATTTACCAAATGCTAGCATCTGATTTGCACGATCGAGCCCAGCTGATTACGCTACATGGTTAAGAGATTATCCCATGAGATTTTTTATCATCAACTTTCGAGTGTCAATATTTTCTCAGCAACACACATGGGATATTTTGCACAGGTAACTTGAGAGCGGGGTGTTAAACTTAAACCAGGTCAATTTTGTTTTAAGATTGGAATGAATACGGGAAAGAATAGGGATAATTTCAAGGAGTTATAAACCTTCTTCATCAGGCTATCTCTCTAGCTCTTACTCGTCTTAAGTTTAATCAAATCCATTGAAGGTTAGTGAAATAAAGGAAAACTTGACGTCAGCTATGTGTAAGGGTTAAAAGTACCCTCGGTGGACTAGGCTCTGGTGGAGTGCATGTTTATATTATGTGTAGTTGGCGGTGGATGGCAACTCTGCACATCCTCTCTCTCTCTCATGACTTTCTTTGTCTGACAGTTACATATAGTTACATAGATACACAGACTACACAGACCTTGCGGTCCCTAATAGGCAGCCCGGACATGATGCTAAAATATAATTTGCTACAAAGTGGAAGACAAGGATAGCAAAGCAGAAGGCTCTCTCCCCACCCACCACGCCTTCCTACTATTTTCGGCATGCAATTATAGTTGGGGAAACAAGTCCCCCAGCAGAATGATAAACATTTCTGGAAAATGTATAGCAAATGATGAAGTTGAGAAATATTATATACTACTGAGAGAGAGAGAGAGAGAGAGAGAGAGAGAGAGAGAGAGAGAGAGAGAGAGAGAGAGAGAGAGAGCGCGAATGTGACAATAACGTATTACAAAGGAACATTAAGGACCATCATCAGTAGCTTATGGTTTAATAGGTGACAGCTGGGTGCAATATTCTTGATGAGAGAGAGAGAGAGAGAGAGAGAGAGAGAGAGAGAGAGCGCGAATGTGACAATAACGTATTACAAAGGAACATTAAGGACCATCATCAGTAGCTTATGGTTTAATAGGTGACAGCTGGGTGCAATATTCTTGATGAGAGAGAGAGAGAGAGTGGGGGTTGTGGGTCTTGCAAAACACTTATCTCAGAGACCTTGCACCCCATTTCAAGGAGTTACCGTTACATTACATGGAACACACACACATATACACAGAGAGAGAAAGAGAGAATATGAGAGAATGAAAGTTGTCCCGAAAAAATATATATACTGTACTGTATGTGTGTGTGTGTGTGTGTGTGTGTGTGTGTGTGTTGCTATAAACAATTGTTTTCTCTATTAACTAAGATGAAGATGCTCGTTGCAATATTCACGAGAGAGAGAGAGTGAGAGTGAGTAGTATTTCTCAAAAAGATATAGGCCTACGGTGTATACTGCATATTGTATATATATATAATATATATATATATATATATATATATATATATATATATATATATATATATATATATATATATAGAGAGAGAGAGAGAGAGAGAGAGAGAGAGAAGCGGGGTGGTGGTGGTGGGGGTTGTACTGCATAAAAGGCCATTGGTGGAAGAAGGGAAAGGCAAGAGAGGGAGGGAAATATGTGGGTTAAACACAGAGCCTTTGGCCAGACCTAAGGCGAGGGTGGTGGTGGTGGTGGTGGAGGGGGGAGGGTAGAATGGTAGATATAGTTACTTGGAGACGGTACATATCCTATAGATAGTTGGATTGATAAGATAGATAGATAGGTAGGTAGATAGATATAACATTGATGGATGGATGTTTATGTTGATTGATAGACTTTCACTTTGATGTACAGATGAAAACAGACAGACAGACAGACAAGACGATGGTTTAATATATATGTACGGTAAACAAGCACATGTGTTGTCAGACAGATAGAATGATAGGTATATGAACATAATATTTACGTATGTCTATATCTAGAAAATAGCCTAGCCTCACTGTAAAACAAAATAAGGACATTAAAAGGGTATGTACAATCATAGGGTATGGTATGTTGATGACGATATACATTTCTATCCATACATTAGGTGGACTTATTACTACCAATATGCCTTTAATAGACTATGTTATGGGCATTAAATTATCCTCGTCATATATCCTTTACACCCACAATCATGACAGTTTAGATATATTGTTTATTACGCACTAAACATAATTTATTAATGTTGGTTCAAATTGGTCCTGTCTCGATATAAAATTAACGCATGCAATTATTTATAAAGGATCCGAACAATTAGAAGTCTTTACTATTGATGGCTATGGACCTACAGTATACGAATACTAATTTAAAACTCATAAAACAAGTAAAGTGGTAGGCCTACGTTTGTCTTTGCACTGTATGACATTAAATGTATAGAAATCTGATGTTTTAATGCCGAATACATTATATTTATATCTTCAAAAAATACTGAGAGAGAGAGAGAGAGAGAGAGAGTGAGTGAGTGTGTGTGTTACATACATAGATACACTGGCCACACAGATCTTACCATCCCAGAGAGGTGGCCAGGACTTAATTCTAGTAGCGATAACAAACCCGAAAGTGGCAGTAAAGGATAGCAGAGAGAGAGAGAGAGAGCATGCTTAAGTTTCAGTTCAACGGTTTTTAAATTGTACTTAAGCTCATCTGGTATTTAAACGCCTTTAACTGGTATAGTACGTTAGCTAGCTAGGCTATTTGTCTCGTATAACAACTGTCTTGGTAGCGTAATGGTTAGTGCGCTGAATTTCGGTATAAGTATCCTAGGTTCGAATCCTTAGAGTACTACATGTTTTCATTTAGTTTCTTTGATTCCATTATTTAGGTTTATTTGTAAGTTACTAGGTGGGTTGGTGATAATATGACAGAATATATCATCCACTCCACTAAAACAAAATTGGTATGAGAAGGAGAATTAATGTGTCTAATTATCTTTCTATTCATAGGTTAATTGGTGTTAATAAACCCGCCTTACGCATTGATAGGAAGGTAAATCAACATCAATAATTACAATGATTATATATTTCTATCTCTCTCTCTCTCTCTGTAAACTAAGTAGGCTTCTTCTTCTTCTTCTTCAAACGTAACATGGGAATTTACAAATCCAGGTTGCGCTCTGGCCCAGTTTCAGTAAATACAGGTTACACAAAAACGCATACACACCCTACAAAAAGAAAAATAACAAGACATCTCAAGAAAGTGCCGACGTTAAGGCTAAACTTCCCGAATTCCAACTGAACTGAACTGAACCTACGACCCTACGTGTCAAATTGAAATATTTAGGTGCCACATTGGAATTGATGTCACTATAACTCCGTTAATTCTAGGTTGGGCAGAAATCGTAACCTCTAACGGTCTAACCTCTGTAGTTTCTTATTATTACTCTAGTTATCAAGAAATCAATTGCTAAGAGATTCACTGTAATACTAAATGGATTGATTACTTCCAATGTAGACCTACCTTTATGCGAGTCATTTATTATGGGCACATCAAGAACCCTTTCATAGCTTCTTGAAGGGAACCCACTTTTTTTTATTCTCTTTCTCTCCCTCTCTCTTTGGTTTGTAGGCTATCCATTCGGCCCCATTCAGCCTACTGTTTTAAGACGTTTACCCCCATCCAGGTGTCAATATTTTCATGGCGAGCGGTAGTGAGCCAGCATATGTATATATTTGTTTTGACAGCAAGCTAAATTTGTACATTTTTCGATAGAAATTTTTTTCCGGCGAAGCCGGATTTCTCCATACAATGCTGGCTCGCTATCGCTCGTCAGGAAGAAATCGACACCTGGATGGGGATAAGCGTCTTAAAAACGTGTTTACGAATATATTGCTGTTTGCATCGTAAGGTCAGGTGAAGGTATTGAGGAATATTCCTTTACAACGGCACCTCGCATTCTACTTTTCCTACTTTCTGGAGAGTGTAGAGAGGGGTGTTAGAGAAAGAGGAAGCTGTTGGAGTGGCTTTGTTATGTGTAATTATTCTGTATACGTAGTGGGTTGTTAGGTCTCCAGGATTATTTGTGAACTCTTAATGTCGAAAAATATAATTTATCCATGTTAAAAATGCTTGATATTATTATAGAATTCGGGTTTAAATATACCTCGACTGCATCAGTAACTTATAAATTATCGCACACGTCTATTAAGTTTATATATATATATATAGCCATTTTGAGTTACATAGGGTAGGAGTCACGATTTTTGGCCTACCTATAACGAATGAACTATAGTAGCCTAATCAATTTGGAAACCTGGCAAATTAGTCAGTTGAAAATCAGGCAATACACTGTCATAAAAAGGGTATGGAATTTAGATAGGTATATAAACACATTTGGTATACTGTCAGCGATTTGCCTTCTTGTTTCTTTATTGTTATGCCTTTTCCACCAACCAACTTCACATCTAAACCCAATTAATGAAATCAACAAATACATTATTGGATGAATTTGTTACTGCCAAAATGCGTGCATAAGCGTATTTTATTCACCCCTTCTGTTCCAACAACGTCATTTATTTTATTTCAGCTACATTTAGGCGATTTTATGAAGCTTAGGAAGGATAGGTGGAAGCTAAAAGGATTGAGGTAGTTTGTAGCCTAAAATATTGATGAATTTATTACTACCCAAATGCGTACGGTATATAGGCTAAGCGTATTTTCCAAGGAGCCATTAGTTACCCCTTTATATCCATACAAGTCTAGAGGGCACGATACACAAGCCATGGGGCATTTCATCTAACAACTTAATTAATAGGAACTTTAATTAACTGACAAAGCAATCATCCTCATTAATTACCATAACAAGCTGTCATTAATAATATGCTTTGGTAAGGTACGTCATTAATGATGTCCTCGGTGTGTTAACAATTACGGTACAGTACCGTATAATGTATTTAAGCGTAATTTGGGTCCGTTTTCTTTAGACGGCATGATATGAGTAATTTTAAGTGCATTAATAATTTCTGTACGGTACGTTTTCTGAGGTTTTAAACTATAGCCAAAATAAACTAAAACATGGATATTGCACGTATTGCTAATATTTTGGTAGCCTATTGTTCTGGCAACTCGAACACTATGACTCATCCTCGCTTACTGAAGAAAATAGTCTGTTAATTGCCAAAAAGGAAAACAAAACAAAACAAAGAACAAAAACAAAGACAATATAAGTAAGCTAATGAAAAATGTATGTAGATTAATAAAAAATACTCAAAAATCGTATTGCCAAATATGAAAATATATAAATAATAAACCTATCTGTATATATAGATGGATAAAACTAGTGAAGAATCGTACTCTAGGCTAGGCTATTCTATTTATTTATATATTATATAATGTATTATCAGTATATGGTATGTGGCGGGATGAGTAACGCTATGATTCATCCCCGGACAATCCGGTTATAAGAATTATCGATTATTCCGGTAATTTGGTGGATTATTGACGGGTTGATGGGGGCATGAGGGGGTTTAGGGCGGGGGGAGGGGAGGGGGTTTATAAGGGCTTTTAGGGCGGGAAGAGTCAAGGTTTGGGGTGGATGGGTGGGTGAGGGGGTTTGCTGGTTGAGTGGTTAGAGTGTACTCGTTGACATGAATTGTTTGTATTTTCTTTACGTAAGGAGACAAAAGACAAGATTGCCTATAGCCTAGCTATAGTCTGTTTCTTTTCAACTGACGATAAATTGCAAAGTTCCCATTATGATTTCTCAGTGATTTTGAAGATTTTGGAGTGAACTATGCTGCTAATTATATGAACTTGGTCTTAATATGATGCAGATACATAGTAGTTTCATATTTTTCCAGTAAATATCGACAAATAGCTGTTAAGGGATTCAATTGAGCGATAGTAGGCCTACAGTTGACCACATGAATCAATAACCCCTGCGAAAGTTGGCCTGTAGTGTTGCAGACGATCGAATCCCCTCTGGGCCGGTCGCGTTTTTGGGGTGGATACTCACATCCTAACACCTAATCTGCAACAAAAAAACAAATAACCTAATCCATACCACTGTCACTACTTCAACTAACTTCTTCACCTCGTACATCTTGTCTGTCTGCACCATGAAGCAAGTCCAGCCCTTATCCATATCATTGTCACTATTAGGTAACACCCCATTCTTAACATTAATCATCAATTACAAACCCCAATGCACTTGAATAAACTAATGAAAGCATATGGTCCTCCCGGGATTCGAACTCGGGATACCACACCTAGAACATAAGCATCTAAACCATTACACCACCAACACAGTTTATGTCCTTTTCTTCTTCTTATTGTTTAAATGTGCAGTTTGCTTGGAGGGTATGTCCTTTTCACTTGCACCTTGTCTCTGTCCAAGTACTGAGGCCGATCCAACTAACCTTCCTTTTTCTGGGCTGGGTGTGGTTTGGTGGGGTGGAGGGAGGGTGGGAGGGGGGGGGGAGGGGGGGGGGGGGTTATATTACTGTGGTGAGGTAAGGGGGTGGGGAGGGAGGGGGTTTTGAGGGTTGGTTGGTATTCTGGTATCCGGTCTTAGGGTGGTGGTTGGTTGGTTGGGTAGAGGGGTACTGTATATACATGCTTCCTGTATATACTTCTGCACAAGGGACTGGAGTTCTTGAAAAGGGGCTCCAGTCCTGACGCTATTCTTGACTTACAGTGTGCTGGCTTACTAATCCAATATGGTTGATTGCCTCTGAAGTCCTATTTTAACTAATTACTGCTTCACAAGGGACTGAAGCTCTCGAAAAGGGGCTCCAGTCCTTACGTTATTATTGACTTACAGTATGTTGGTTAATAATCCAGAAGGGTTGATAGCCTCTGAAGTCCTATTTTAACTAACTAACATACTGCTTCACTTACACACACATAAATACACATTCAAGCACAAAAGCACACATGCAATATTCACACATAACCACAGGCACAAGCATTCGCACATAGGCCTGCTTTTTGCGCACACACACACACACACACACACACACACACACACAAAGCTCACATAGATGCACTGCTCCATGTATTCATAAATTACTGGGTAAGTGTATACTGAACATCAGTATAAAACACACACACTCACACTCACGGTCACACCCACTCTCTCTCTCGCTCTTATAGCCCTATAATTATCGTATTCTATGTGACGAAGCATTCACAGAAATGAGCGTGGAAATTAGGAAATGGGAGAGCAAGGTTACACACATACCAACACGCACATTTGTACTCCTTTGTACACACACACACACACACCTAGAACAGAAGATCCTATTCACAGATTGATAACATGCATACCTTCACAACACTCTCTCTCTCTCTCTCTCTCTCTCAAATTTAGTAGAAATGCTACCGTACGAAATATGAGTAGGCTGTCATAAACAAAATAAAAATAATACAAAAGTTGCCTGTTGGACTCTACCTTATGGAAGAAAAAACAAGTGTTGGTTGTAGGCAAGGCATTAGGATACCCCAGCCTAGTTTGAGGAAGTGCATCTCGCCTATTCAAGAAGACTGTCTTTACAGTCTGTTAATTCCTTGGCAGTGGTCGCCTTCATAGGGTTGTCAGCTCCTTGAAGGACACATTGCTTAAATCGGGGTCACACCAACATTTTGTCTGACAATATTATTTTAACCCTTGGGGATCTAAGACGCATTTTTAGATTACATTTTGGTTACCATTAGACGATTTAATGTCATTTAGGAAGGATATCTATGAATCAATGGGGTAAATATTATCTCAATTAACTTTTTAGCTCCCACAAATTCACCCTTAGCTGAATAATAATTTGTCTAATGATAGCCAGAATAAATTGTCAAAACGCGTCATGATCTTCAAAGGGTTAAACAAATTTGCATACAGCTTGCGAGTAGAGGATAAACGAGCAGATTCTTTGATCTGAATGTTGGGTTAAAGCAAGTGTGTGTGATATGAGTCAAAATAGGACTTCAGAGGCTATCAACCCTTCTGGATTACAAAGCCAGCACACTAAGTCAAGCGTAGCAAGGGACTGGGGTTCTCGAAAAGGGTCTTGATTTGATAGCCTCTGAAGTCTTATTTTAACTAGCTAATCAAGAGTAGCCTCAGGACTGGAGCCCCTTTTCGAGAAGGCCAGTCCCTTGTGTGATGTCTCTATGGTTGTTCAGTATATATTATATCGATAGAGACACTGGAAATACAAATAAGAACAGTGGATGTTGGAGTACCCCTGGTAAGGACAGGGAGTGAGTGAAAGTTGCCCGTGCTACTTTTTGCTGATGATACAGTTCGGATGAGTGATAATGAGTGGGAATTGCAGGGTTTGGTAAATATCCTATGTTTGGTACGGTGTGAGAAACGGAACTGAAGGTCAATGTACACTCTTAAAAACTCGTGGACCTCACTTATTTCTAGTTATGGAAGTATATCTCTGGAAAGTATATCTCTATACATCAACTACAAAACAATATATACCATTTATGGAAAAGCAAGTTCCATCTAAACATCAATCTAGGCCTATATAGTTATAATTGCGTAAAGACAAACATAAGGGGTCCACGAATTTCTATAAGTGACTGTACTTAAGAGTTGTTATGATGTTGGAGAGGGATGCAGTAACAGAGTGCGAAGTGAGGGTGAATGGTCAAGTTATGTAGGATGTCAATTAGTACCGGTATTTGAGCAGTGTGATGAGTGAAGATGTGAGTTTGGAGGATGAAGACCGAAAGATGATACAATAGGGAAGAAGGGGTCTTATGTACGCTGAAAACAGTGACAATTGTGATCATGGAAGTAAAAAAGCAATTGCATGAAAGTGTGCTAATCCGACATTGACGTACGCAAGTGAAGCGTGGACATTGTTGAAGAAAAATCAAACTTGAGAGGGGTGCTGACAGTAAATGTGTAAGTTAAAATCAAGAATAGCACAGATAGTATTTTGCACACAATGCAATTAGTGTAATGCATGTTAAGTAACACCCTGTTCTTAACATTAATCATCAATTACAAACCCCAATGCACTTGAATAAACTAATGAAAGCATATGGTCCTCCCGGGATTCGAACTCAGGACACCACACTCAGAACATAACCATCTAAACCATCACACTACCAACACAGTTATTTATTACAGTTTCTCTCTTTTCACATTAATTATCTCCCCGTAATGGACTGCAAGATCTTTGAGTTACTATCGTAACTATTCCTTGTAACTCTTATGACTCTCCTACTATAAGGGAAGCCGGATACTCGAACAAGCTTCCACAGATCATGCGGGTATGTAGGCTATATACACACACTCACTCACGGCCACACATACACACACACATACACATACATATAGGCTGCACACTTCCCCACATACACACATACCTTCTCCCCTCTCAACAATCTTCGAAAAGTAGATTCGAGGTGCCGTTTTAAAGGTTTATCCCTCAATACCTTCACCTGACCTGACCTGACACACCTGTGGTACCTGTGAATGTAGTTGGAGGTTGACAGTTATGACCCCGTGGTCCACGCCACTGTGGCGCCGCTATTGTATGTCCTGTCTGTCCTCTGCGCTGGCTGGTCCAAGATACATAGACTATGTATCTTGGGCTGGTCAAGGGTGTGTTGCACGGAGGTAGCAGTCGGGTAGGAGGGGTTAGTCTGGCAGTGAGGACAGGAATTTGTACATGTCCTTTTACATTTTTGAGCCATTTGGTAGTTTTTCTTTCTTTCTTTCTTATTTCTTTGGGTGGTGAATTGTAGCACTGTGGACACCTTGCAGCCAAGGGATATTCCTTAGTGTCTCAACTCTTATGAGTGCTCATCCCTATGCTGATCATACATATACGGACTCATTAGTTTTATTTTAGCTTAATCAACTCTTCCTCCTCACCCTGCAGGTTTGGTATAAAGAATCAGGTCCTTAGAGATATGTGCCCCATAAAATGTTTCCCAGTAGCCAATAACAACAACAACAACAACACTCATATACAGAAGGACATGCACACAAGGATACGTCGGGACAAGGCGCTATTCATAGGTTAAGGGAGCCCACCTCGCCTTTTTACTCTTTCTCTCCCTCTCTCTTTGGCTTGTATCCATTCGGCCCCATTCAGCCTACTGTTTTAAGACGTTTACCCCCATCCAGGTGTCAATATTTTCCAGGCGAGCGGTAGCGAGCCAGCATATATACATTTTTATTTTGACAGCAAGGTAAATTTGTAAATTTTTCGATAGAAAAATGTCTCTGGCGAAGCCTTCTCTTAAAACAGTACACAAGGACACATACACAAGGATACATCGGACAAGGCACTATTCATAGGTTAATATACATGCATATCTACTGGTACACACACACACACACACACACACACACACACACACGGATGCACTCAAACAGAAGATCCTATTCACAGATTGGCACATGCATTCCTACATTAATAACTCTCTCTCTCTCTGTTAACAGAGTATTGGTATGACACCAATATATGATAAATTTTTTATGATAAAAACATCACAGTGATTATACAGGTTTGTATATAACTGCAAAGGATAAACAATTGTATGCTTTTTTTAAATTATTCTCTTGAGTATCAGATAACCCAGATTGACGTCTAATTGTATGCGACTTTTTGTATCACAAACCATTACATTATAGGCTAAGTTAGTGCAGAATATATATACCCGGTATATATATATATATATATATATATATATATATATATATATATATATATAATAAGGGACAGGAGTTTTCGCAGAGAGGCTCCAGTCCTGACGTTCTTCTTGACTTACAGTGTGCTGGCTTAATAATCCAACAGGGTTGATTGCCTCTGAAGTCCTATTTTAGCTAACTATATATATATATATATATATATATATATATATATATATATATATATATATATATATATACCGAGTTAATTATATGTTAAACACCATTTTGAACAGTGTTGGTGGTGTAATGGTTTAGAACTTTAGATGCTTATGTTCTGGGTGTAGTGTTCCAAATTCGAATCCCGGGAGGACCATATGCTTTCATTAGTTTATTTAAGTACACTCGGATACCATAGTCTCTAACCCACTCCTAAGAATTCGTGGACCCCTATGTTTTTCTTTCTACAATTAAAGATATCTGGATTGATTTTTGGATAGCACTTTCTTTTCAATAAATAGTATTTATAGTGTTGTAGTTGATTTATAGACAATTATATTGATAAGATGGTTTCCAGAGATATACTTCAATAGTTAGAAATAGGTGAAGTCCACGAATATTTATGAGTGGGCTAGAGATTATAGTATCCGAATGTACATTGGGGTTTGTAATTGATGATTAATGTTAAGAACGGGACGTTACTTACTTTTATCTCTAAAACTGTAAGGTATCAGTTTATTATAATTGATGTTACGGTTCGCGTATCGTTAGGTAATTTTTACGATGTGTACTCATTTTTTCGTTGTAATCTAAGGTGTTAGTTGGTCTTGTCTAAGTTGAGGTTTGGCATCTTTTGCCCAATCCCTACCTAAGCCGTTTTTCTGCCTCTCACTTTGGAGGTGTGGCAGAGTGGTCAGTGGTCTTGCCACTGGACTGGTAATCCAATGGACCCGGGTTCGAATCCCAATATGTCAATGGGAAGATATCATTGGGATAGAATTTGTGCTGTACCTAGTTTCAGTGCATTACCACAGCACACCGAAATGCCAAAACAAAATACCCTCATTGTTCCCTGATTAAATAGCACTGTATGAATATTCCCATATTCAAAATATGCTACAGGGGGGCAATGCCTAGTGAGTTAATTGCTCAATAGGTGGCATTCTGAGAGTGAGGGTCCTATTCTGGGGAGTGAGACTGTGAAGCGCAGAGGCGAAGCAGCTTCAGAGATGGAGTTGGGTTCGAGCCGTGAATAGGTGCTTCCGGTAGAGTGTAAAGGCTATCAGCCTATGCCCGAGAGGGAGTAGTTGGAATATAGAAAACAAAAATACTTCTCCTTCTGGGTGCGGTAGGCTAGGAATCCTACTCTTGTAAAATTCACCCACTAGACGAGACAGAGAAAGGGGCGAGGGAACGTGAAAGTGGTCCCGGACCCTAAGAATTGGAACTTTACATGTAGTTTCTGTTCGGGCTCAATCTCGAGTCGGCCACTCCCATCTATGGCGTATGTGCTCGAGCATATACTGTACATACATCTTCATATTAAGGGAGATGGGTCGTTTTTCTGGTCACCTTTCTCCCTCGTGTTAAGCCCCATTTGTTTTGAGATTACAAGACGTTCAGGCCATTAGTTTGGCGATTTTAACACCTTTCGCCTCATTTCGTTGTAAATTTTAAGACCTTTTGGTGCCATTTAGGTGTCGATTATTTCCTGGCGAGCGATAGCGAGCCTGATATTTTAAGAGGAAAAAAAATACTAATTTATCTTGATGGGGGGTCTAGGGGGTGTTTTTCTAAGCTTGATGGAGGTCTAGCGAAGAAACTAAGAAATAAAGGAATAATTGAATTAATACACCTACAAAAAAAAAAAAAAAAAAACGGCTCATCTCCCCCTAAATGGGTATAATTTATGCCGGTATCACACGAGCGCTTTTATCCCATAACATTTATCCTCAACACTGGTCTGGCAGCTTATGAGGTCAACATCTACAATATTTGGGTCACCTAAGTTCATCTACCATCAGTCTAGTTACCGATACCAGTGCACAATATTCCTGACATGTTGCCAGAAAATTTTTGATCATCGAATGTTGACTAAAAGTTCTCGTGTGATACCGGCTTTATGGATACTCTATTTAATCATGTTCATCCTTTGATTATAGTGAATGGCCGACCTTTATCAGGGTATATTATTACCATGGACACTAATAACCCACAAGACGTCGACTTAGAGAGTCTTAAGGGAGCCCATCTCGCTTTTTTTTCCTCTTTCCCTCCTTTTCTCTCTTGCTGTGGCTTGTATCCATTCGGCCCCAATCAGCCAACTGTTTTAAGACTTTTATCCCCATCCAGGTGTCGATTTCTTCCTGGCGAGCGATAGCGAACCAGCATTGTATGGAGAAATCCGGCTTCGCCGGAGAAATTTTTCTATCGAAAAATGTAGCTTGCTGTAAAATATATATATATATACTGTATATATATATATGCTTACTCGCTACCGCTCGCCAGGAAAATATTGACACTTGGATGGGGGTAAACGTCTTAAAACAGTAGGCTGAATGGGGCCGAATGGATACATCCAATAAGAGAGAGGGAGAGAAAGAGAACACACGGTGTGTGCTCCCTTAAAAAGATCCCAAAATTGTCCCCGGAAGCAGTTTGGCCATCAACAATGTAGGCTACCCCTTCCTGTGAGCTCTCCTTTAAACCGGCGCCCCATCAAATGTTTAAACCTGGTGTCACACGAATGATTGACCACTTGCGAGTTTCAGGCTGTAAGGAAGTTGGAGCCGTCAACATCGATATATAGCAGAGATACAATAATAATGTAGGTTTTTGATGGATTTAAAGTATAATGAGTTCGGTTGTGTGTGTTTAAAAATTCACTACGCCGGTTACTCTTAGAATTACAGGCTCGCTATTGTTCGCCAGGAAAATTATCGACACCTAAATAGCACGAAAGGTCTTAATATTGACAAATGGAGTGAAAGGTCTTAAAATCGACAAACTAATGGAGCAAACATCTTAAGATAAACAAAACGAATAGGGCTAAACATGAGGGAGAAGGTGGTCTAGAAAAACGTCCTATTCCTTAGATTCTGACAACTATTAGATTATTGTATTAAGCTTAGGAAGGACCTCTAACAATTAAAAGGCTGCAGACTATCTCAAATAATCCTTTTAGCTACCATCTCTCCTAAGCTTCATAAAATCGTCTAAATGTAGCTGAAATCAAATATATATATAATACGTCGCCTTTTTTTTGGTCCCTTTTTACCCTCATGTTTAGCCCCATTAGTTTTCAGATGTTAAGATGGTTGCCCCAATAGTTAGTCGATTTTAAGACCTTTCGCCCCATTTCTACGTCAATATTTAGACCTTTCGTGCTATTTAGGTTTCGATTTTTTCCCTTGCGAACAATAGTGAGCCTGTAATGTTGGAAGAACCGGCCTATCGGCAGAGACATTTTTCTACCGAAAAATTTACAAATTAATCTAGAAGGGGGATCTAATGGATGTTTTCTTTTAAATTTGATGGAGGTCTAGGGAGGAAACTAGAAAAATAATGAATACATGCAAAAATAATAGACCAAACTCTCTCCCTTGAAGGCAGGAAGCAGCCTATAGGTCTATTGTTACTCTAATAGACGAGAGGCCTAACTTGATGGGGGGGGGGACTCTCTTAATTTCCTGTTCACACACACACACACACACACACACACACACGCACGCACACACCTATTGTATATACCGGTATATTAAATAATCAAAGTTAAATCAATAGCAATTAATTTATTTTGGCCCTGTCAATCACACACACACACTATATATATATATATATATATATATATATATATGCACACTAAATAATCAAAGATAAATCAATAGCAATTCATCCAACTGGATTTTTTCACCCATATTATTTTACAATGCAGACAATATTCTACTAAACTTTTCTTCAACTTAGAGTTTCACCTTCAATGTTTCAGTGCTTTATAATATTCAATAGGCCCATTTTAACCAATTAGCAGAAGGGACTGGAGTGTTCGTAGAGGGGCTCCAGTCCTGATGTTATTCTTGTCTTACAGTGTGCTGGTTTAATAATCCACTAGGGCTCATAGCCTCTTAAAGTCCCGTTAAAAAAAAAAAAAAAAAAATTAATGATGAGCTTACAGAGATTTGCCGTCAATGTTTCAGTGCTTTATAATATAATATTCTATTTTAACCTATTAGTAAGGTAATGATGAGCTTTCAGAGATTCACCTTCAATGTTTCAGTGCTTTATAATATTTAATATTCCCAGTATAACTCATTTCTTAAGCGTTGAAAAACTTCAGTATTTATTGACAAACAAACAAAAATTGAAGAGGACAAGTGACTGGAGTTCTCGAAAAGAGGCTAGAGTGCTGCCGTTATTCTTGACTGACAGTGTGCTGGCTTAATAATTTAGAGGGGTTGATAACCTCTTGAAGTCCTATTTTTAAATAACTAATATTTATATATACAATAATTAAGGCTAAACAAGAATGGACTCCGCTTCGTTTGACACCCTACTCCTCCTTTCTTTCCTCTTGCCTGTACCTCCTCATCTATACTACCTCCCCTTCACCCCCAAACCATCCCTCCCTCCTGACCGTATGTAGGAAAAGTGTTTGCTTCTCTGTACCTCTTCCTTATTATCATTCCTCTTCCTCCTCCTTCCCCTATTCTTATTCGCCCTTTCGTCCCTCTTCACCTGTTTCCCCTACTTTCTTCCTATTGACGTGACTACCCCCCCCCCCCTCTTCTTCTTCGTCCAACACTTCCTCCTAAACATGTGTGGGACAGGCTTGTCTTCTAAGATTGTGTTCTTTTATTTCATACATTTTATTTTAGTAAGCGTTGTTTCTACATAGCGATTTTGATAAGTTAATTTGACTTTATATTGTCTTTGTCCCAGTTTTGGTTTGTTTAGTTTGCAAGTTTTACATTTTAATTGCTTGGTTCTGGTCCTCTTCTTATTCTATTTATTATTCCTCATCCCCTTTATATTCGTTCTCTTCCTAGTTTCCCATTTCTTATTCAACATCTTCATTTTCGTATTCTTATTTCCCTATTTAATCTTCCTGTTCCCTTACTATTTCTTCAAATTCCCCATCGTCGTCTTCTCCCAATTCCTCCTCCATTTCTCCCTATCCTTTTCTTACTCCTTCCTCCCCCCCCGTCCTTTTCCCCTTCCCTCCTTCTTCTCTTTAACCTCCCTTTCCTCCTATCCTTCCTCCCTCCTCTTCCCATTTCTTCTCCCTTTACCCCCATTCCTCTCCTTCTCTTCCTAGCCCCCCTCCTTCCTACTACCACTTCCTCCTGACCGTGTGTGGTACATATAAGGCAACGACTGCGGCATTGACCACCTTTATAACTCCCCACTCCTACCCCTCCCTATCTCTCTCTCCCTCTTCCCCCCCCCCCCCTCTCTCTCTCTCGTTTTGGACCACCTCGTTTGGATCGTAAGGTATGTGTGGCCAGTGTATATATGTAAATCTATGTAAATATATATATCTCTCTCTGAATTATTGTATCGAAATGTATTAATGTTTGTCGGCATCCATTCTTTGGGGCGATAAATAAAGGTTAAGTCAAGTATCTCTTCTTCCTTGCTATCCTTTCCTTCGACTTGGCCTTACGATCGGGTTTGCTATCTCTACTAGAATAAAGTCCTGACCACCTACCTGGGATCGCAAGGTGTATGTGGCCAGTGTATCTATGTAAATATCTCTCTCTCTATCTTCTCTCTCTCTCTCTTCCTATATTGCGTACACTAATTAATATCACTATCGGTATATCTAGTAGTTGCTCAAAACGAAGAGGGTAAATATCTGATGATAATTCAAATCCCATGCCCCACATCTCAGTATCCTAGAGCGGCCCTGTGCGGGGGACCTGGACACACACACACACACACACACACACTCCTACAGAAGTCGTAACAGGTGCAACAGTCATAGGATGGTTGGAAATTATTTATAGGGGTCACCGAGGAGAGAGAGAGAGAGAGAGAGAGAGAGAGAGATGGCTTATTAGAAGTGAGTGCAGCCAGTAGAGAGCTAACTTGTGCCTAGTGTGCCTAATGAGACGAAGTAGGAAGAAAGAAAACGAAGAAAACGCGTAGAAGGAAATATAGAAACGATGATGTCAACTAGGAAGAAAATATAAGAAGAAAAAGGACAAGAGGATGTAAAGTAGGATTAAGCCGCTGTCACACGAGCGCTTTTTCCGTAAATTTTCCATGAGCAAGTTTTTTCTCGTAATATTTCGGGACATTTTTGCTCTGGTATCGGTAACTAGACTGAAGGTTGATTATGTTAGGCGGCCGAATTCTGATAAAGTGTAATTTGTTAAGCTTTTAGACCACACTTGCCCGTAAAAATTGCTCGAAAAAGGGCTCGTGTGACTCCGGCTTTAACCCATTCTGTACCGGCGACGTATTTATTACTTTATTTTGGCTACTATTAGACGATTCTATGGGGTTTAAGAAGGGCCTCCATCATTTAACAGGCTTCGAAGTATCTGAATTAACACTTTCTTACCACATATCCTACCCCTTCTGTACCGCCGACGTTTTTTATATTTTATTTTGGCTACTGTTAGACGATTATATTCAGTTATTAAAAGGCTTCGAACTATCACTATTAACCCCTTGTACTGCCATAGATCCTCCTTAAGCTGCATAAATCGTCTAAATATAGCTAGAATAGAATACCAGAGACGTCGTCGCCGGGAGAGAAGGGGTTAAAGGAAGAAGTGCATGAAAGAGGAGGAGAAGGAAGAGGGTCAGGAAGGAGGAAATGGGTGGGAGCATGGGAGGCAGGATATGAGACCTTACTTGGAAGAAGAAGAAGAAGACAAGAAGGAGAACAAGAAGAAGAATAAGAAATATTACGAAAAAAAAGGAGAAGAAGAAAAGGAAGAAGAAGAAGAAGAAAGGAGAAGGAGGATGCTTAAAAGAGAGTTGGAGTGAAAATAAGGGGTAAAGAAGGAGTAGGAGGAGGGAGGAAGCAGAGGATGCCAAGTTGGAAGGAAGGAAGGGAGGCAGGAAGGAGGAAATTAATTGGGGAGTAGAAACCTTATGTGTAAGAATTGAAGATGATGAGATGTAAATAGATTAAAATACGTAAAGGTGCATACTGCAAAAATAGGGATTAACCCCTTCTGTAAAAGCCGTCCTTTTAACTTTATTTTGGCTACTATTAGACGATTTTGTTCAGTTCAAAAAAGGCCTCCATCAATTAAAAGGCTTCGAACTATCTCACTGAACCCCTTTTACTACCTCAGATCCTTCTTAAACGGCGCAAAATCATCTAAATATAGCTAGAACATAATTAAAAAAGACGTCGCCGGTACAGAAGGGGTTAAACAAAGGAAGGAAGATGGGACAGAAACTAAACATAAAATAGCAATAACGTGGAGAAGGCGAAGAAGAAACAGGATGAGAGAGGAGGGGGAGGAAAGGGGAAGGATGCCAAAAAGGAGAGAGAGAGAGAGAGAGAGAGAGAGAGGGGGGGGGGGTAGGAAGGAGGAAATTGGTGGGAGGAGTCGAAGCCTTATGTGGAAGAGGAGGAGGAAGAGAAGAAGGAAGGGGGATAGAAGTAGAGTCCATGATTTCTAGTCTTTATTATTGTATATGCATAGATAGAATTAGGGCTTATAGTTCAAATTATGTCTTTGGAAGTGATAAAATGGCCAAAACAATGCTATTTCATGTGTATTTTATTGTATTCCTTCTCATAGCCTATTCCTTCAAGTCTTAAAAAAAAATGGCCCAGTTTGACACCCCGAGGATTAGAAATATGAAGGAAGATAATGAAGAAGTGGAAAGATGTAGAGATAAACGAATACTAACAGAGAAGATGTGGAGATGAATTAGTTAAAATAGGACTTCAGAGGCTTTCAACCCTATTGGATTATTAAGTTAGCACACTGTAAGTCAAGAATAACGTCAGGACTGGAGCCTCTCTACGAGAACTCCAGTTCCTTCTGATGATCCATAATAATCAGCACTTTTTTTTAGCATTTATTCCTGCAACATTTAATCCACAACTTTTAGCAATTTTTGACACTGTCTTTCAAGTAATACCCGCGAAATTTATTAGTAGATAAATATAGTCAAAATGTACCTAACTTTCGTAAACTACTGAAACTACTGAAACAACAATAGAGTATGAAAAATCGTCATGCTATGGCATGACAGTATGACTTGAGTGGTGCAGTGTGTGTGTGTGTGTGTCTGTATCTATGTATGAGTCATGACACTACACTAAGGTTGGGTCAATAGTGCCTCTCTCTCTCTCTCTCTCTCTCTCTCTCTCTCTCTCTCTCTCTCTCTCTCTCATAGATTGTGATGTTCAGTTATGAGGCATGTGTTATAAAAAGGACATACTTTGAAGAGGCCATACAGCGAAGAATTACTCTCTCTCTCTCTCTCTCTCTCGTAGATTATGATGTTCAGTTATGAGGCTTATGTTTGTAGAAAGGACATACATTGAATAGAGGCAGTACAGCGAAGAATTACAAACTCTCTCCCCCTCTCTCGTAGATTATGATGTTCAGCTTTGAGGCATGTGTTGTAGAAAGGACATGCATTGAATGGAGGCAGTACAGTGAAGAATGACAAAAAGGATTCATAGTGATAAAGTCTGTCATGTGCTTGCATTCGTATGATGGACGTACACTTAACCCCATATGTACCGGCGACGTCTTTATAATTTTATTATAGCTACATTTAGATGATTTTATGAAGCTTAGGAAGTATATATGGTAGCTAAAATGATTTATTGAAATATTCTGTATTCTTTGAAAGAGTAGACGTGCTTCTTAACTTAATAGTTGCCAGAATAGAATGAAAAGGACGTCGCCGGTACATAAGGTGTTAAGTTGGTTAACCCTTTGAGTACGGGTGATGTCCTTTTGATTTATTTTTACTACTATTATTCGATTTTATTCAGTTTAGGAAAATCCTCAAGCCATTTAAAAACTACAAACTATCTCGAATAACCCATGAACTTCCACAGATCCTTAAAAAGAACAAAATCGTCTAAATGGAGCTAAAATATAATATAAAAGACATCAGCCGCACTAAAAGGGTTAAAGGGAATACTGTTGACCACTTAGGGAGCCCACCTCGCTTTTTTTTTCTCTTTCTCTCCCTCTTTCTCTGGCTTGTATCCATTCGGCCCCATTCAGCCAACTGTTTTAAGACGTTTATCCCCATCTAGGTGTCGATTTCTTCTTGGCAAGCGATAGCGAGCCAGCATTGTATGGAGAAATCCGGCTTCGCCGGTGACATTTTTCTATCGAAAAATGTACAAATTTAGCTTGCTATCAAAACAAAATTATATATATGCTGGCTCGCTACCGCTCGCCAGGAAAATATTGACACCTGGATTGGGGTAATTGTCTTAAAACAGTAGGCTGAATGGGGCCGAATGGATACAAGCCAGAGAAAGAGAGAAAAGGAGAGAAAGTGAAAATAAAACGGTGACCCCCCTTAACACTTGACCCACTTCATAATATTATGAATGAAAGGGATTTTTTGTATTGTTGAGTGAGGTGTGTATTTATTAACCCTTTCTGTACCGGCGACGTATTTTTAATTTTATTCTAGGTATAATTAGATGATTTTATGCAGTTTATATATACCGGTATATTATATACTGTATATATATATATACTGTACAGTATATATATATATATATATATATATATATATATATATACTGTATATATATTTGCTTTGCTTCAGTCTTTTTGTATATAAAAAAAAATCGATTTCAGATGGTTATTCTTTATTTGCATGTTCAAATTTTTTTCACAATTATAATTTAACGATTTATGCAAGTAATTTGGAATTTGGAAGGGGCAGGAATTTTCGACAAGAGGTGCCTGTCCTGGCAATTTCTTGACTAAGTGTGCTGGCTCAACAATCCAATAGGGTTGATTGCCTCTGAAGTCCTATTTTAACTTTATTTGTGCAGTAATTTAGTCTCCTAGTAATGTCCTGACCACCACGCATAGATCGTAAGGTCTGTGAGGTCAATGTGGCTATTTAAAATATATCTTGACCACCTCGCTTTGGTCTTACGGTCTGTGTGCTCAATGTATATACAGTTGTTGTTGTTGTTGTTCCCTAAGCTGCCTGGCCGAACAGCTCCGAGTCCTTATGGAAGGCCATGGCCACGGTCGGGCTTTCCCACAGAGCTCTCAAAGAGTGTATAATTATACAGTATGTAAAGTTGGGTAAATTTCTCTCTTTGATAATGCAATATGTGGGTGACCACTACAAACTCCTATACTTAACTCTCTCTCTCTCTCTCTCTCTCTGCCAATGACTCACCCCCACACACATCACCACCATATATGAGTGAGATACAACATGCCTCACTCTTGATTTTCATTCACACACACACACACACACCCTTTAACACTAGCTCGTCCAATGCTGTGTGTGTGTGTGTGTGATTGTTAGGTAGTGTATTATGTTTTGCCTTTTTCGAGTAATTTATTCTTCTATCGCCACTAATAATACATAACTTTACAAATCAATGAAATCATAATATTACGAGAGGAAATACTCTTAACCATAGCCCTTGAAGATCGGAACAATCTCTTCCGGGTTTTGCATTGTATTGAAAGCGTTTTGTGTTAGTTATATTGATGAGCTTGTGACGTAATCTCTCTCTCTCTCTCTCTCTCTCCTAGAAAATTAAGTACTGACCACCTCGTTTGGAGCGTAAGGTCTGTGTGGCCAGTGCATCTATATAAATATATGTAAATCTGTCTCTGTCTCTCTCTCTCTCTCTCGTAGCTAGTATACTGATGGTATAGCTGACACGCACATTTATTTTTAAAGGGATCGCTAAATTAAACCACCTACTGTATACTGTATACACACACATATATATATATATATATATATATATATATATATATATATATATATATATATATATATATATCCGTCCTTAGAATCATCTGTTATTTTATGTGTATCTAACAGTCACTTAATCTATCTATCTATCTATATATATAAATATATATATATATATATATATATATATATATATGTCTATCTATCTATCTATCAATCAGTCTGTCTATCTTCATATTATGCAGTACACACAGATACACACACACAGCCTGTAGCCTAGTGGTAGAGCTCTCGTCTCACAAACGAGAGGTCGGGGGTTCAATCCCCGGCCGGGCGGAGACAAATTGGGCTTGTCTCCTTTCATGTGTTAGCCTCAGTTCACCTAGCTGTAAATAGGTACCTGGAATAAGTGGACGACGTTGTGACGTCCCATCTGGGGTTGGCAAAAATGGTACAAGGCGAGATGGGTATCATATGGTTCACCTAAGCTGATGGCTACCTAAGCCTTCGGGCGAGACGGTACCGTCTATAGTGAGAATGGTACCATACAGATCCACCCTAAGCCTTCGTTTCCGATGTCGCCAATTGGCTAAAAATACAGACTACACACACATCCACAGCCATTCCAACGATACATATAACACCTACACATATAGGAGGCGGGAAATAACGAGCATGCTCACTCCCGCAATACAACTAGAGTAAGTACAACTAGAGTAAGTACACACACACACACACATATCACTAGGGTACTTGGGTCAATTATATGATGGTCTATCCATCTATCTATGTATCTATATATCTATCTATCTATCTAGGCCTATCCATATATTTGTATCAACAATATTGCACTACAGTAGGTTGCTTGCAGAGCAGCAGAACCAACATGAGTACAATTCATATTATCACCAACCAGAAACGAACTTAATGGGGATGAACCAAGTGTCCTGAATTTAGCCTACTCGTGTCTATCTATCTATCTATCTATCTATCCTAGTAAATATTATAACTCTAGACTACTGGCAGCACTAACATAACTACAATTTTCAAAAACGAACTTATAAGGGAAGATCCTAGTGTCCTAAATATAGCCTACTTGTATCTATCTATCTATATATCTATCTATCTATATCTATCTATCTATCTATCTGTCTGTCTATCTATCTGTCTGTCTGTCTGTGTGTCTGTCTGCCCTTGTTTACAATACAGCACTGGGTTACTCGCTCACCAACATCATGACTACAGTTCCCTGAAACAGAACTTAAAGGGGAAGATCCTAGTGTCCTGCCCTCACCTGTGAGATCCACACGAGCGGGCCTTTCAGGTGTTGAGCCAAATGCATGACTTGCGAAATATGTGAGCTTGCTGTGGAGCTAAATACATGAATCTTGCGAAATATGTGAGCTTGCTGTGGCTTTTCACGAATTGGGTTAGCGTAACTTTACCCCTTCTGTACCGGTGATGTCTTTTTTTATTTCTTCATTGCTATATTTAGACTATTCTGTGCATTTAAAAAAAGGATCTGTGGCTGTAAAAAGGGTTAAGGGAGGTAGTTCGAAGCCTGTTAATTGCTGGGAGCCCTTATATAACTAAATAAAATCGTCTAATAGTAGCCAGAATAAAGTTAAAAGGACGTCCCCGGTACAAAAGAGGTTTACTATACTTAACCTGATAAAAAAAATAAAAAATAAAGTTGAGAGAATTAATATAAACACCATATGAGGAGGAACACTTTATTGGCAACATTTCGCACATACCTTCAACAGGCTTGATCTTTCATTTGGTTGTCAATTTTAAGACCTTTCGTGCCATTTAGATGTCATTATGTTCCTGGTGAGCGACAGCAAGCTTGCAATTTAGGAGGAATCTGGACCCCCTTCTCCCTCATGTTTAGCCTTTATATTTTGGCGATTTTAAGACCTTTCATGCCATTAAGGTGCCTGAAATTTACGAGGAACCGGCTTTAGGACAGTGCATTTTTATACCGAAAAATAAACAAATATATCTCGAAGGAAGGGGGCATGGGGGTATGTGTTTAAGCTTGATTGTAGGTCTAGGGAGGAAGGTAATAAATAATTAATAAATTAATAAATAGTAAACAAATTATTGTAAATCTCCCCTTAACCTGACGGAAATGTTAACCCTTTGAGTACCAGCGACGTGTGTTATATTGTATTCTAGCTCATATTTAGACGATATTATGTAGCTTAGGAAGGATCTGTGGTAGTTTAGAAGGTTGCTCGAGATACTTGAAAGCCTTATTATTGCTAGAGGTCCTTCCTAAGCTGAATAAAATAATCTTATAGTTGCTAGGCTATGATGAAAAAGATGTGACTGGTATTGTACGGGTTAATATGGTAGATAATAATGAACTTTTAAGACAATGTATATAGAAAGAGAGAAAAATCTAAGCCCAGCGTGAGAATGTGGTGGTGGTGGTGAGAGACCCTATATAAACAGAGATCGCCCAACCTCATCCCCTATTGTTGTGGCAATATAGTCCGTTCATTAGAAGTTGGCCAGCAACCTTAATCTCTTTAACTCAAAAAGGGCTGGAGCACATGGGCTGCAAATTGCCACCCCTCTTCCCTGACGGACTCTTGCCTGACGGACTCTTCCCAAATGGTAGAAATATTAGCTCAATTACTCAAGTCGATTTGGTGTTATGGAGGTTAGTGGTCGTGATTTTTTGCCTATTAATGACTAGATTATAGTTAAAATAGGAATTCAGATGCTATCAATCCCTCTGGATTATCAAGCCAACACACTGTAAGTCAAGAATAGCGCCAGGATTGGAGCCCCTTATCGAAAACTCCAGTCCTTTGTCGAATAATGTCTATGCCCGTAATAAACAGTCGACAATATTGGTACGGGATATATAGTTTGTTTTTTGGGCGATTATAATACATTTCGCTCCGTTATTTTATCTATTATAAGACGTGTTGCCACTTTCAGGAGAGATAGTGAGATACTTTTCTTGACTTAATGCACTTTAATTACCGTCCACAGAGTGGATACGGGCACATGATAATACAGTTCGATACAATAATTAGTTGTGATACAAAACTTTGGAAACAATTGGGTACACCATAAAAAGAGAAGAATATCTACTGGAAAAACTATATGGATATATGCCTTGTAGGCTACATACAAGATAAACACATTAAAATATATAATACTACATAATCATTAATAAAGTACTACCTCGTTGTTTGATAAATACTGCACCAAATTTGGCGTTCAAACAAATATGTGAGCGATCTCTGTTATTGCAAGCTCTCTAGCAGCAGTGGTTGTGTTCATACGTCTGGCAAGGCTGGGTCCATGCCTAGGGTGAGAGACCGACCCTGCCCTAGGCTACGTTTCTCTCTCTCTCTCTCTCTCAGTATATATATATATATATATATATATAGAGAGAGAGAGAGAGAGAGTTCTCCACATAACTATGTACCCATACAGTAAGTTAATGTATGCAAGGAAAACCAGTTCGATTGAATTAGGATTGTAGTTTGTTATGCACCAGTTAATTCATGCGATCAATTACTGGATATATCAAACTATTCTTGTTAAGTCAATCACGCCTCATTAACTGTGTTGATAGCGTAATGGTTAGTGCGCGGAATTTTGAGGTGAGTATCTTAGGTTCGAATCCTTGGAGTACCACATATATTCATTAGTTGCTTTGATTTAATTAATTAGGTTTATTTGTAAGTTAATTGGTGGGTTGGTGATAATATGAATTTATTTCCATTCATAAAATCGGAGAATAGGTGAGATTTTTATTGGGTAACTGTACTGTATCTAGTTTAATTATATTCCTTGTTAGTCAGACATTTTCTCCCTTGTCTTCCATTGGTATTTTTGTAGTTCTTATTGTCACTTTTGGTATAATGATGGAATTTCTTTTTCCAACTAGACATACTTCTCTCTCTCTCTCTCTGTTTATTCTGCTTTGCTATCCCAACCTTCCAATTTGTAGTAAATACTATGTTAGCATTAAATCCGGACTGCCTATAATATAGTAGGTACCGCAAGATCTGTGTAGTCTTTGTATCTATGTAACTATTATAGTCTCTCTCTCTCTCTCTCTCTCTCGTATTAGTGAATCCAGTTTCTTTTTCCCAGTAGACATTCTTCTCTCTCTTTCTTTCTCACTGTTTCTCCACTCTCCCGACATGCTTGCTTCTCTTGCCTAGGTCACATTCCTTTCTCTCTCTCTCTCTCTCTCTCTCTCTCTCTCTCTCTCTCTCTCTCTCTCTCTGTAGCTATCTCTTTCTGCATATTCCTATATTCTCAAGTCCTATTTTAACTAACTAAAGCTGACACTATAGGATAATCTCTTATATGAATGTCATGTTAAAATAAGACTTTAGAGGCCATCAACCCTATTGGATTATTAAGCCAGCACACTGTAAGCCAAGAATAACGTAAGGACTGGAGCCCCTTTTCGAGAACTCCACTCCCTTGCTACTGGTGTTATTAGCCGAAACAGTATACAAATATATGTCCAGTCCCACAATAAACAAATATATGTCCAGTCCCACAATAAACATTCGATAATATTGTAGTCCGTCTTTTTTTCAGCTGATGTGAATTGAAACCCATAGCAACTGATTTATCGACATTTAATGCAGCAAATATGTACTTACTATGTCTCTGCATAAGCTAAATGCCAAGTTTTCATAATTAACAACACATTTCACTTCAAAATCTTCGTAATAGCCGAGTAAACAAGAGGGAGACATGGCAATTTACCGTCAGCTGGAAGAAAACGGACTTATAGTACGGGATATACTGCATACATTACATCTCTGGATCTAAATTCTTCGTGGTATAAAATAAAATGAAGCCCTGTTGTTTATGATTACGTCACCACATTGGCTTCCGAAGAAACGATGGTTGCTCTCTCATGCAACAGGATTTATATCTACCTCTATCGATGTGTCTGTCTGTTTAGCTACCTCTCTGGGTATCTCATCTATCGGTATGTCTAAGTACCACTACCAATAGATCTAGTTTTCGTTTTACCTACAGTATATTTCTCTCTGTAGGCTATCTATCAATCAATAAAACTGACTATCTGTCTACCTATCTATATATTATATCTATTGTAGAGTTCTCCACCTGCCCTTCGGTATTTTGTATAAGGTTTATTCCCCTAGACAGGTTGCCGACCAAGGCTGAGAAGTCTCATCCACCCGGATATTTATTAGGTTGTCTCCCTTAGATGGGTTGCCGACCAAGGCTGACGAGTCCCAACCACCCCTATATATCTATTTAACAAGATAATTATCCATCTTTCCAATAATCTATCTATCTAGCTATCTATCTATCTGTCTCTCAACCTACCCATATATTTATCTATCCATGACTATAGCTATCTATCTGGCTATCTACAAGCTAGCCACCTTTCATCCACCCACACCACCACCCCACATTCCACCCACTGATCCGGCTGGTTCTGTACTCTCTCTCTCTCTTTCTTTCTTTCTTTCTTTCCACCCACCTATCCACTATTACAAAACTCTAATCTTGAATATATATATATATATATATATATATATATATATATATATATATAGATATATATATATATATATATATATATATATATATACCGTATATATATATATATATATATATGTGTATATATATTACTGCTTGAAGCATATACTGGCATTCAAATGAGTGTGAATACAGTTAATCCTTCCATTCAGTTGAATGTGTGTGAAATTCACAATGCTTTGCATATTAAATGATGAAAAGCAAACTAACGATATTGTTAATTTATAGTAACAACCGCAAAACGAGTTGATTATATTATGTGTTCCTCTACAATATTATATAATATTATATTAAATAGCATCAGAAATATAGACTAAAGCTATTATGTTTCTATGGGAAAAGGGACTGGAGTTCTCAAAAAGAGGCTCCAGTCTTGACTTTCTTCCGGACTTATGCTGGCTAAATAATCCTGAAAGGATGGTAGCCTATTAAGTCCAATTTATTATACAGTTAAAATCCAAAGCTCTAGGGCAACTATCATGTTGTTTTACCAGTTCTCATGTGTTTTTACGTACTATGGTCTTTAGATCGTAGAAGTGTCGATTTAGTGTCCCTTCCTTTATAATTCACACAAGTAATTATCAAGGGTTTTGGTGAGGTATTGATTGTGTGTGTGTGTGTGTGGCTGTAAGATAACCCCCACACCGCCAAAGAGATATGGTGGCCTGCTGATAACAAGGTATTAGAACTGATTAAGGAGACAGAGAGAGAGAGAGCGAGAGCGAGAGAGAGAGAGAGAGCGAGAGCGAGAGAGAGAGAGAGAGAGCGGAAGGTATCAACTTCCATGGTTTCTGTTTTCATCCCTTCACTTAAGAATCTCTCTTTCTCTCTCTCTCTCTCTCTCTCTCTCTCTCTCTCTCTCTCTTATACTCATTATTTTTTGTTTATCTATCTATCTATCTGTCTGTCTGTCTGTCGTCTGTCTATCTATTAATCAATCAGTCAATCTATATATTCCTCTATATACCTAACACTACAGTGCTTATCAGTAACCTTTCTTTCATCGACCAATATATGCTATACTGTATATTTCGGCATCATTGTATATGTTTAATTTTAGCTTTATGCAATTCCGTGTCTGTTAACAGGGAATTATCTATTTTGATCGATCTATATAATGTATATTTATAAGTATATCGTATAATTCTCTCTCTCTCTTATATATACATCTACTGTATGTGTGTATCTTAATGTGAAAGGATACAGGACACGAGGTTGGCCGTATCCGATGTCTCTTCAAATTGACCACGAGAGAAGAACAACCACATTCAAGAATTTCAAGTAACCTATCACGTTCTGTATGCTAATTATGTATTATATATTATATTATTATCACACACACACACACACACACAATAGTCACTACCTCACATCTATCTATCTATTGCCTGACGTCGTGATCCCTGAAGGGGTGGCCACGAACGAACCGCCTCCATGCACCTCTGTCTCCAGTCAGTCGACGCCCCTCCTCTCAACCAGCACCGCCTTCGTTCATATACTATTATACTTCCTCACTCCATCAGTCTTCACATACACATGCTAATTTAACCCCTTCTGTTCCGGCGACGTCTTTTAAATTTTATGCTAGCTCTATTTAGCCGATTGTGTGCAGTTTAAGAAGGGTCTGTGGTACTAAATAGGGTTACATGAAATAGTTCAAAACCTGTGAACTGTGTTGGTGGTGTAATGGTTTAGATGCTTATGTTCTGGGTGTGGTGTCCCGGGTTCGAATCCCGGGAGAACCATATGCTTTCATTAGTTTATTCAAGTGCATTGGGGTTTGTTATTTGATGATTAATGTTAAGAACGGGGTGTTACTTAATTAATATGCAGTTACGTCCAGCATGGACGTATTTATTTCCTCAGTTATATATATATATATATATATATATATATATTGTTCAGTTTCCTCACTAGATCTCAATAAACTCTTGATATAAAGGGCTGTGTAGAAAGAGTCCAATAAACCCCACCACCCACCTCATCCTCTTTCTCTGTGTTTCACCCCTCCCCCCATGTGACCCCAATGTTCCGTCATGCAGCACCGGTTTTGTGACCTCTGGAGCCCTACCTGACCCCCTCCCGTTACCCCGAGGTCAAAGGTCAGGTCAGGGGAGCCCGTTATATACCTGCTAATATCACGCGCGTGGAACTGGGTGCCTGCTTTCACTCTAATTGGTATTTTAGTGCTATTAATTGCGTTTTTATTATTTTCTTTGTTTTCACTTTGCCCGAGTGTTTCTACCGACCTTCCTGTTTACCTATGCATCTCTCACTCTCTCTCTCTCTCTCTCTACTTTACTGTCCTATTCTTCCATTATAAACTGTCCCTGTCTAGTAGTATTAAGGCTGGACCACCAAGTAGGGACCGCAAGATCTATGTGGTCTGAGTATCTGTGTAACTCTGTGTAACTCTCTCTCGCTCTCGCTCTCTCTCTCTCTCTACTTTACTGTCCTATTCTTCCATTATAAACTGTCCCTGTCTAGTAGTATTAAGGCTGGACCACCTAGTAGGGACCGCAAGATATATGTGGTCTGAGTATCTGTGTAACTATGTGTAACTCTCTCTCTCTCTCTCTCTCGCTCTCTCTCTCTCTCTCTCTGTCAAAGGTGTGTGTATAACCCTATTATGTATAGGCCTACTGTAAACATATTATATACATATAACTAGATATGTATGTATATTCTACTTTCCCGTATGCGATGTCTGTCACTATCAATATGACTATTAACAGTTTGGGTGTGAAAGGGATCTGCCGAATGTGGGCAAATCAGCCTTCTACAGATCTCCGTTTTTTCTGCTCTTAAAAATGGTTAATAAAGAATAAAAAGTTTCATAATTTATAATCTAAAAAAAATAATATATAAAAATTACGAAAATGAAATACCATACTGCATGTTATTAATGTTTCACTTATCATGGAGCTCTCGTTCAGAATAACTTTCAAATCTGTCTGGTTTTAACCCTTTGAGTACCAACGACGTGTGTTATATTTTAGTATAGCTATATGTATGCGATATTATGCAGCTTAGGAAGGACATGTGATAGTTAAAAGGGTTGGTTTAGATAGTTTGAAGCCTTATTAATGCTAGAGGTTCTTCCATAGCTGAATACAATCGTCTAATAGTTACCCGAATATGATAAAACAAAAGGGCGTCCCTGGTACTCAATAAGTTAAAAAGGTGCCATTTTATTCAGCTTTGGAAGAACCTCTAGCAACGATAAGGCTTCAAACTATCTCAACCGACCCTTTTATCTACCACAGATCCTTCCCAAGCTGCATAATATCGTCTAAATATAGCTAGAATAAAATACAACACACGTCGCTGGTACTCAAAGGGTTAATGCAAATTTATATAACTTCAACATTGAAAGGAGTCGCTTGCACCTGTGTATAATTTTTTACCTGCTTGGCATTATTCGTGTGTGTGTGTGTGTGTGTGTAGAAGTGCTGTGCTTGTATGCAATATGTAATGTATGTAATATGTGTGTTTATGTGGTTTTTTATGTGTGTTATTGAGGTGTTTATGTGTTGTGTATATGGATAGTGTGTGGGTGTGTGTGTGAGTATGTGTATGTGTATGTGTGTGTGTGGTGTTGAATATAACATATGTATGTGATCATTGTGGCGTATGTGACTGTTTGAAATGGTGCGTTGAGTGTGTATATGTGTATACTGTATCTACAGTATGTGTGTGGAATGTACATATGACTTCTGTGTGTATATGAGCGTGTACATATGTGCGTTGAGTGAGTATGTGTGTGTGGCATATACAGTCCCGGTAAGTCATGCCCCAGCTGTCATTACGTTTGACTTTCTCTGTGCTGTATTAATGTCGGTCAGATGTTGATTAAGGTGGATAAGTGTAGGAACATGTTTGTTTATTTCACTTGATATGAATAAATGAAGCTTAGATATTGCTGATACCAATTATTGATCAAAACATACTTGGTGCCGAGACATCACTTATTAGCGCGACTGTACATATGACTTCTGTGTGTGTATATGAACGTCTAGCAATGTGCGTCAGTGTTCTTTAACGGTACCAGGTGACCTTTAGCTCCCCCTTTATTCCCCACCTAACCTTTATGTACCTAGACTCCTAGAGAGATCCGTAACACTTTTCCTTGTCACTGTTCTCTGGGGTGATTGAGGGAGTGAGTGAGTGGGTAGTTGGAGTGGAGAAAGAGAGAGAGAGAGAGAGAGAGAGAGTTTAATGTGAGAGAGAGAGAGAGAGAGAGAGAGAGAGAGAGAGAGAGAGAGAGAGAGCTAATAACTCAGCCTCTACGGCGGGTGCCCAACCCCGAAAGGAGTTGAAATAGGGGAGCTATCCCCCGGCCAAAGGCGGCTTTCTAGGGCCTTTCCTAGCTGATGCTGAGAGGATTGGGTTCTAGTCATGTGGTGATGGGCTGGTCTATCCGAGTGAGAACTGAGCGATCTCTGCCATACCCATAGCTTACTCTGACTGTTCCTTTTACTTATATATCTTCTAGATCTCAAGTGGCGGCGTCTTTTCCGTGGATTGACCTCCCTACTGCCAAACTAGAAGTTGGCAGATTGGGAGCCAAAGCGTCACATTTTTTCCTTACCCTTCAACTTTCCCTTCATAATTGCTGAGGGGCACAGGGCCTTGGGTGGGGCTTTGGTTTCCCGGGCGTTTCCGCACCCTCCTCAGCTCCCGGCCTTGGAGTGGCTTCGGTCACCCGGGCTTTGTTAGTGGTAAGCAGGGAGGATTTTGTGGGGGCGCTCGTTTATGGCCTTGGCCTTGCTCGAGACCTTGGGGCTGTTCGGCCAGACAGCCTGGGGAACAACAACAACAACAACAACAACAACAACTCAGCCTCCATGGCAATCAGAAGGGACTGGAGTTCTCGTAGATAAATTCCAGTCCTGACGTTATTCTTGACTTACAGTGTGCTGGCTTAATAATCCAATTGGATTGATAGCCTCTGAAGTTCTATATTAACAAATATAGGCATTGAATGAACCTGTTTGAGCCCGAGAACTGTCAGTCTTCTACTGTACAATCGGGGATATTAAGTGTTGTCATAGATTCCAGTGGTTTTCGCTCAACAAGTGTTATCGGTATCTTTATAGTTACTGGGAAAAGTGCTTATCCCTCAGAGTATTAGTCAGTGTCCGAAACTTTGTGAAATATCTGACAACACTTATTAAGCTCGACTGTACTTCTCGCTTTACAGCTTGCTCTTCCTCTGTCCAATTACTCTTCTTTCCTATTTTACTCCAGCCATCTGGTCTGGTCTGGTCTGATGGGTATGTTGGCTTTTTCTTGCTTTTATGTTGCATTAACAATTTTTTAAATTGATCTCCATGATGAAATTCTATAATGAAAGCGTTAAGGGGAGGGTTTATTGTTTGGTCGATCATTTCATATATTTATTATCTTTTGAATATTATTGCCTTCCTAGACCTCCATCAAACTTCTTAAAAAAAAAAAAAAAAAAAAAAATCCATTAGATCCCCTTCTAGTTAAATGTGTACATTATTCGGCAGACAAATTACAGGCTCACTATCGTTCGCCAGGAAAACAATCGACACCTTAATGGTACGAAAGGTATTGATATTGATATAGAATTATAGATTGACGTGTCAAGGTTGCGTGTGTGGGCGATCATGGTAGACTGTTTAAGGGACCCCACCTCGCCCTTGTTGTTTATCTCTCTCTCCCTCTCTCTTTCACTTGTATCCATTCGGTCCCATTCAGCCTACTGTTTTAAGACGTTTATCCCCATCCAGGTGTCAATATTTTCCTGGCGAGCGGCACCGAGCCAGCATATATAGTTTTGTTTTACAGCAAGCTAAATTTGTAAATTTTTCGATAGAAAAATGTCTCCGGCGAAGCCGGATTTCTCCATACAATGCTGGCTCGCTATCGCTCGCCAGGAAGAAATCGACACCTTAATGGGAATAACGTCTTAAAACAGTTGGCTGCATGGGGCCAAATGGATACAAACCAGGGAAAGAGAGAAAAGGAGAGAAAGATACACAAAAAACGGTGACCACCCTTTAATATAGTGTCTTTTTTAGCGGACAGTGCAGATCCCGCAGTTACGAGAGAATGGCCAGATTTTTACCCTTTTGTCTTAACATAGGGATGATTATTGTATTATCATTGTGTAGAATGTATAGTTACTTAAAATAGGACTTCAGAAACTATCAACCCTTCTGGATTAGTTGGTTGGTGAAAAAATATGAATGAATGAATGGAATTATTAAGCCAGAACACTGTAGGCTAAGTCAAGAATAGCGACAGGACTGGAGCCTCTTTTCGAGAACTCCAGTCTCTTGATAATCAAATATCCAAAGTATTGTCGAATGTTAGTTATGGCTATGGATATGTGAGTGTAGCTAGAGGACTTGTGATGGCTTTCAATTTACCCTTTCAGAACTATGGTGTGTTCTTAATTTTATAATTGCTAACTAGGCAATATATTACAGTTTAGGAAAGATCTCTAGCAATGCAAATGGTATAATATATGGCTATGGATATTTGAGTGTAGGTAGAGGACTTGTGATGGATTTCCCTTTTCCCTTTCAGAACTATGGTGTCTTCTCCATTGTATTATTGCTAACTAGGCAATATATTACAGTTTAGGAAAGATCTCTAGCAATGCAAATGGTATAATATATGGCTATGGATATTTGAGTGTAGGTAGAGGACTTGTGATGGATTTCCCTTTTCCCTTTCAGAACTATGGTGTCTTCTCCATTGTATTATTGCTAACACTAGGCAATATATTACAGTTTAGGAAAGACTTCTAGCAATGAAAATGGTAAACAATTGTTTCATATTCCCTTTTGGCTCCCATAGTTGTTAAAATGGAACTTCAGAGGCTATCAACCCTTCTGGATTATTAAGCAAACACACTGAAGTCAAGAATAGCGTCAGGACTAGAGCCTCTTTTCGAGAACTCCAGTCCCTTGCGAAAGTATATTGAAAGGGTTAGCAGTTAAAAACAGTATGCTCTCTCTCTCTGACCATGGCTTACCTCTTTCCTCCCACTTTCCTACGATTTGCACCAATCACAACACCGCACACCAGCCAATCACAGACAGGCATTTTCCCGCCAATTGTCACTGTAATTTACCTGTCAATCGGAGTTCCAGTTTCACCAGCCAATAGGAATGTTTATGTCCATGTATTTTTCTTGGTTGTCTATGGTCAGTACGGTAGTTCTCCGTTCTCTCCATTTTGTTAGACTGGGTATGCAGTTTTCATGTCTAGCAAATGTGAATTTAGACATATCCATAGTTCTTAACCCTCTCACATCCTTATGACGCAGAGGTTGCCAGATTAGCAATAAGAAATAGATTACTCTCACTCTTATAATTACCTCTCCAAAATTAGTTTTCTGCCCACAGCTAACTCAAAGACAACTGCAGAGGTTGAAGTAAATAAACTAAAGGTTTATAAATACCCCGGACGGTAACAAAGGCTTTAAAGTATCCCTAATAGGCTCAAAAATTGTGTCAGGACGTGAGAGGGTTAAGTATAGGCTATTAAGTATGAATGATTAGACACCAGAATATTGACACAAGATATATTTGTTTACCTACATAGACATAGAAAGATTATACAAAAAAGTAATGAAAACAAGATCCATGCAACTAATTTCGTCCTTTATTCATGAAAAATATGTAACAAATAGTTTGAACTATTGGGGATGGGAGAATGTTAGGTACAACTTTGTGGGATACAATAAAACGTATGGATTAAAAGAGTACATAACAATGTATTAGAAATTTGAATGACTTTAGTAGGAGATATATATTCATCATCAGGAGATATATTTCAGAGATGATAGTAGGTGTGTAGAATCTGGAGACGGATAGCGGAAGATATCAAGATAGGCAAAGAACCTTTTGGTGGGATAAGCTGCGAAAGTTTGCTTGTGGTAAGTGGAACGGTATAATAGTACGGTATTATGAAGAGCTGGAAAAGTTTTGAGTTTTTGTCTTTCTAACTTAATAAAAGGGGAGGCTGAAGGCTTGACCCCCAAGTCAGCCTGTGTAAGAGATAGTGTTTTTCTTCACTTATACCATCTTATTACAAATGGAAATACTAAGACTCACTGAAAAAAATCAGCTCTCTATGTGCGCGCGCAGAATTTCATTGAAATATTTGTAAAATCATCTCACTCAAAATTGTTCAAATTTCCCGCAACTTTTGCATGGCGTACTCTACCTGCATCCCCTGCCAGAAAATGAACCAAAGTTACCATATTGCATAGTAGAAGGGGCTGAAAAAACTATATAATATATATATATGTTTTTTTTAGCCAACATTTCAACCTAAACCATGTCGAATCTTAACAAATATGTGAGATAATGCCATTATCTCTGCATTTTCCAGTAGCTATATAGTCCTATATGTAGTGTGTGGAAGGGGAATGAATTTGAGCCATAAACACAAAAGTAGATGATCTCGTAAGTGCCAAAATATCATCTCTGGCAAACTAAAATCAAAGATTTTCACTACTGAAAATAAATTTTGGGGCAGAAAAAACGAGTTTGTCCTCCTAAGCTTCCGTTTTCTCTCATAGCGTGCACATAGAAGATCGAGAGTAATGGCTAACTAAACAAAAATTTTGTCAGGGGCAGACATTTCAGAAATTATGAGACAAGTTTCTGCCAAAATCCATTATTTTGGGGCCCTCCCAAGGGGGCCCTAGGGATGTCATATGGGCGTTTATGCCCTCATATGATAATTTCTATTGCTTACAGCAGCCCTTTATACTACAGACACAACAACAAAATTTGGATGGCTGAAATTTTTTTTTTAAGTTTTTCGGGGGTCGAGGTCGAACCCCCGGCCCCGGGGGTTATGGATGCGATGTTTTTTTGTTCCTTTCTATGCTATTCTCCTATGTTGAAAGGAGCATTATAGAACAAGAACACAATAATTAGAAATGTTGATATCTGGGCTCAGGGAGCCTTCAGCCTCCCCCTTGATCAAATGATCAAATTGGCCAAATTGACCAATACAAATACATTCTGTTCTCGCCAAATTCAAGCCTTAATTTCGCCAGCCAATAGGAGTTCATTCATGTTCCGCTATAACTTTCCAGCCAATAGGAGTACAATATTTTCCCACCACAACTTGCCATCCAATAGGAGTTTATTGTTTTCCCGCCAATTTTCTGTCGGGAAGAGTGGAGTAATTTGCTGTTTTCCCGCCAAATTTATCATGCCGAAATCCCGCGAAATGTTTGTTTATTACACGTTTACCACCATCCGGCTCCTTCCTATCCCCCGCGGCAACGTTTATCTTGATTTACTTGTGCTTTCGTAGTTCCTCTGTCTGGGTTTCTAGAGATCCTAGTTGTTGTGGTTGTTGATGTTGTTGAGTTCTTGTCTGCTTTTGTTATGCTATTGTCGCTTTATTGTTCTCATGTTACTTTCTTTCATACTTATGCTTTTCTGACTCATTTTTTTTTCTAGGTTCTGAGAGTGTGGTTGTGTTGTTTTGTGGTATTTTTTTTTTTTCTTGGTTTTATTATCATATTGTTTCATTTGTTTTCGTTTTTTGTTTTCTATGTGAGTGAGGGAGACAAAATGCAGAACTGCCGGTAGTGAGTGACTCCCTAAGAGTTGAAAGTGACAGGGCCAAAATCAAGGGACGTTCGAACCAAAATGCCAGGACACACAGAGTTTGAAGCAATTTAATTCATAGGAAGAGGGAAAGACTGATTCTGGGAGAGAGTTCCAGAGCTCAGCTGTTGAATAGCAGAAAGTCAGAGAGTAACGTTTCACTCTTGGGTTGGAGAGTTGCACAGAGTAGGGGTGGGATTGTGTTGTTATGTTTTTACTGCCATTGATTTGCTTGTGCTTTCATGGTTCTTTTTATTTAGTTTCTGGAGATCAGTGTTTTGGTTATTCTTGTAAGTTAGGCTAGTTGTATTTTGCTGTTGTTGATGTATTTATTTTAGATGTTTTATTTTTGTTTTACATTTTGGCATTGTTGGTGTTTTGTTTATCTTGTTGCTTTATTGTTGCGTTTTTGTCAAGTTTTGTTCTAACTTGTTTGCTTCGTTTCTAGAATCAATGTTTTTTTTATTTTTCTGAAATAGTTGTGTCAATGGTGGTGCTGGAGCGACCTTGGTGACCCTGGTCTCTAGGTCTTCTACTGGGTGACCTAGATGTGTGTGAATCTGTATTTTGTGTTTGTGTGTTCGTTGTTTAATGTTGTGTTGTCCCTATTCGGGCTCTGTCTTGAGTCGGCCACCCCCAGAAAAAAAGGAAAAGTGGGGAATGGGCCTGAGTAAAATAATACATACATACATATATATTTGTTGTTATTGATTTACTTGTCTTGTTATGATTCGGTTTGTTGTATTGTTATTTCCCCATTCCCTTCTCTTTCACTCCCTATCTTTGTGTCCACTCTCGATACTTCCTTTTACCTTCCCTTTCTTTGTTCCCCCCGCCCTCCCTCCCTCCCTCAAATCCCTCTTTTACACTCCCTTTCTTTGGTGTTCCCAGCCTCCCTCCCTCCAATCCCTCTTTTACCCTCCCTTTCTTTGTTCCTCCCAGGCTCCCCTCCCTCAATTCCCCCTAGTTTACACTCCCTTTCTTTGTTTCTCCCTCCCTCCAATCCCTCTTTTACACTCCTTTTCTTTGTTTCTCCCACCCTCAAATCCCTCTTTTACACTCCCTTTCTTTGTTTCTCCCACCCTCCACTCCCTTTCTTTGTTTCTCCCACCCTCAAATCCCTCTTTTACACTCCTTTTCTTTGTTTCTCCCACCCTCAAATCCCTCTTTTACACTCCCTTTCTTTGTTTCTCCCTCCCTCCAATCCCTCTTTTACACTCCTTTTCTTTGTTTCTCCCACCCTCAAATCCCTCTTTTACACTCCCTTTCTTTGTTTCTCCCACCCTCAAATCCCTCTTTTACACTCACTTGCTTTGTTTCTCCCAGGCTCCCCTCCCTCAAATCCAGATGGGATTCGAACCCGCTTTTCTTTGTTCTTCCGTCCCTCCCACGCTTTACTTACTACTCCACTATCTTACCTTCCTCTCAAACTTCGCCCCCCCTCCCCCCGCCCCACTCCTCTCTTCGTCTCTGCTCTCCTCCTCCCCTTCCTCTCCCCTTCCTTCCTTCCCCTCCCCTCTCTCTCTCCTCCCCTGCCAAGGCTGCCTGTACCTGATCTCAGACTTTCTAATCGATTTTTAAAACCAATGGACCCGAACGGAGTGTTATGTTTCAGTCTACCGGTACCTTTCACCCCCCCGTTTTTTGTGTTAATTCAGCGATTATAACATTATTGTCTGATATTTCCGTGACAGATCAGTTAATTAAGAAGAGAGAGAGAGAGAGAGAGCTATGAGATTGTCAATCGTATGCATGACTGATTAGTTTATTGGTGAGAAAACAAATGTGCGGTAGTGATTTAACTTAATTAATAACCACACCTTATCATTGATGTGTAATACACACACACACACACACACACATCCCTCTGTTTGGAGACATATTGGTTAGCTGAATCGTGTTTGGCCCACATATGACTATTATATATCCATTAATTTATTCATTTGTTTTCTTCATTTTTTAAACTTACGTTATTGGTACGTAATAGTAAATACAGTGATAAACAAATATAACAGTTACAAAGATTCTCGTCTCATAGCTGTCAGAATGTAATAAAATTTACTTCACCGGTACCGAAGGGGTCAAATATGGCACTGTTGAATATTCTAGAAATACTTGATGAAGCTTGATGAATAGGTGAGTAAGACTAGTTCCCATAAAAACACCTCAGCCACTCTCACTGTCAGTCTCCATATTAGGAACATTTATTATGCCTTGCCTGATTGTATAGCTTAACTAGAAACTTACCTATTAGGATTTAGATTTAGTATACCTTAACCACTTTTTTACCGGGGGACTTCTTTTTTAGTTATTCTAGCTATATTTAGACGATTTTGTGCAGTTTAAGCAGGATCTGTGGTAGTAAAAAGGGTTAAGGGAGAGAGTTCGAAGCATTTTAATTGCTGGAGGCTATTTTTAAACTGAATACAATCGTCTAATAGTAGCCAGAATAAAATGAAAAAGACGTCGCCGGTACAGAAGTTAACTAGAAACTTACCTTTAAGAATTTAGATTTTGTATACCTTAATCAGTCTTTTAGATTAATTATAGTTGAAATGGGACCTCGAAGGCTATCAACCCTTCTGGATTATTAAGCCAGCACACTGTAAGTCAAGAATAGCGTCAGGCCTGGAGCCTCTTTGCGAGAACCCTATTCGCTTGTTAAACTGAAAATGAGTATGATTGTTAAAGATGTTTGCTTGATTCATTGATAGTTTAGAGGCATTATATATATCTAGGTGACCAAGAGAAGCTACCACCTACCTACCCAGCCTCCCAATCTCTGTATCAAGGTATACCACGCACGAATATATTGTGTTCCATCAATATATAATTAGTTAGTTAAAATAGGACTTCAGAGGCAATTGGATTATTTAGCCAGCACACTGTAAGTCAAGAATAACGTCAGGACTGGAGCCTCTCTGCGAAAACTCCAGGCCCTTATTCTATCAAATATCCTAGAAGTATATTTATAATAATCAATTAGTATGAACAAGAAACACCTCCTCAGCCAGCCTCCCAATCTCTGTATAAGGATGTATAATGCCCACCAGCTCCACCTCCATCCATACCTTCCACAAAAACTTACGACATACAATTAATCTTTGTGCTTAGTTATTAGCTTATCTATTCGTGTTTTTGTTAGCTTATGAATGTAGTTAAATCAGAAACGTTTTGCAACCTTGCCTCCTTTCTAAGTTCAGTACAAGTCCCCTGTATATACTGGTACTTAGAGTTAGTAATATTGTTAAACACAAGGGACTGGAGTTCTTAAAAAAAAAAGCTCCAGTCCTGACGCTCTTCTTAACTTACAGTGTGCTGGCTTAATAATCCAGAAGGGTTGATAGCCTCTTTTTAAATATTATAATTATTAAATAAGGGACTATAGTTCTCTGAAAGGGGCTGCAATCCTGACGCTTTCCTGGACTAGTGTGCTGGTATATCCAGTAGGGTTGATAGCCTCTGAAGTCCTATTTTATTTAACTCATTATTATTAAAGATGATTGATCGATTCATTAATATTCTAGAGGTATTTTATATATCTAGGTGACTAAGAGAAGCTACCCCCTCTCCAGCCAGCCTCCCAACCTCTTAATAAGGATGTATTATGCATGAATATTTTATGTATCATATTTAACTCCTTCTGTACCAGTGACATTGTGTTCATTATATTTTGGGAACTATTAGACGATTTTGTTGAGCATCGCAAGGACGTTTACCCATTAAAAGGCTACAGCCTATCTCGATTAATCCTTATAGCTATCCCGTATCCTTCCTAAGCTTCATAAAATCGTCTAAATATAGCTAGAATAAGATTAAAAAGACGTCGCCGGTACAGAAGAGGTTAACATTCTAGAAGTATATTAATAATGAACTAGTATGAGTAAGCAGCACTTACCCATCCAGCCTCCCAACCTCTGTATAAGGCTGTATAATATATAATCTATGTTTAATATTTGGTATTCTAGAAGTATAAAGGGTTAAGTGAGATAGTTCAAAGCCTGGTAATTGCTGGAGGCCCCTTCTAAACTGGATAAAATCGTCAAATAGTAGCCAAAATAAGATTAAAAATACTAGTGTGAGTAAGATGCACCTACCCAGCCAGCCTCTGTATAAGGGTGTATAATGCCCACCACTAGCCCCACCTCCACCAAGAACCCACTATATAGGCCTACAATTAATCTTTGCATTTAGTTATTTACCGGTGTATTTACTAGTCTATCTAGCTAAATTGGTGAATATTCCCAAATCCCAACCCACCTCCTCTTCTCTGAAAGTTCAATAGAAGTCTTTATACTGAAAGTTTGTATAGGCTTACCGGTAATTAATAAAGATGAATTGATCGATTAAATAATATTCTAGAAGTATTTTATTTTATCTAGATGACTAAGAGAAAAGTTACCTCTCCACCCAGCCTCTCAACCTCTGTATAAGGATGTATAATACCCACCACCACGGGCCCCACCTACACTACTCCACCCACTAGCACAAGAACCTACCCTGACTAACTAGTTTTTAGACCACTGGCGTATATACAGTATGTGTACACCACTCACACACTGCAGGCTTAGGGAGGGCTTTACTATTGTTCTATTACTGCTTGTATATATGCTAGTGTGTGTATATATATATATATATATATATGTCAGATGAAGGTATTGAGGGATAACTCTTTTACAACGGCACCTCGTAGTACCTACATTCTACTTTTCTTATTTTTCTGAAGAGTGTAGAGAGGGGAGAAGTGGTGTTGGAGAGAGAGGGAGCTGTTGGAGTGGCTTTGTTATGTGTGTTATTAGTCTATATACGTCGTCGAGGAGGTGTCCCCCGACTGGGTGCAAGCATATATATTAGCCTATATGGGCTATATTTTGGTTTATTGCTCACTTGCAGCCGTGAGAGAGAGAGAGAGAGAATATCAAACACAAATATCTTGGGTTGCTTATTATAGGAAGTAATAGGTGATTACATATAATAGATTCATTGTACGCGTGTTAAATGTAGTAATGTTTAATGCTCCTTGAAATTGATATACCAAAATGAGAGAGAGAGAGAGATATTTACATACATAGATTTACATAGATAGCCTACACTGGCCACACAGACCTTACGATCCAAATGAGGTGGTCAGGACTTAATTCTAGTAGAGAGAGAGAGAGAGAGATATTTACATACATAGATTTACATAGATACACTGGCCACACATACCTTACGATCCAAATGAGGTGGTCAGGACTTAATTATAGTAGAGAGAGAGAGAGAGAGAGAGAGAGAGATATTTACATACACAGATTTACATACATACACTGGCCACACAGACCTTACGATCCAAACGAGGTGGTCAGGATTTAATTCTAGTAGAGATGGCATATCCGATAGAAAAGGAAAGTTGAAGGAAAGGATAGAAAAGAAGACAGAGAGAGAGAGTGTATGTGTGTGTGTGTGTGTCATCGTTGTGAGCGGAAACCATAGTGTGCATCTTAGGTCATGTGCAGGTTTTAGTGATTTTTTTTGGCATGTGCGTGTTTTGTTCTTGTTATGTAACTGTGTGGATATGTGACTGTATGTATACATGTGTGCGTCTATACATGGCCAAGCCTGTTATTGTATGCATAACTATAATATGAATAATTGAGAATTTTGTATGTATGTATGTATGTAAAATTTCATTACATCCATTATATTTTCATCATGTATATTACGTTATATATATATGTGTAGTTTGTGATATATATATATATATATATATATATATATATATATATATATATATATATATATATATATATATATATATAATGTAAATGTTACTGCATGCATTCTTGGTTATATGAATGTTGTACCTCTTGTATATGTGTATGTATATGTGTGTGTGTGTGTGTGTGTGCAAAGGTATGATTAGGCCGACTTTTACATGTGCGTTTTCTTGCGTGTACGTATATATTTGTGAGTACATGTGGGTGTGTGCGTGTGTTAGTATGTGTGTGCGGTGAATCGATTCCCAGGCTAGGTCATGCAACTGGCAGGATACCCCCCCCCCCCCCCAACCCCTACCCATCCAACCCATTTTCTATCATTTGGTTGTCGTGTACGTATAGAGGCTCGTTCGCAGGGTAACTATTTTATAATTTACCAATTTTCAAAAAGCGTTTTCTATGATTAATACCACTAAGTCGAGTGTTTAAAAATTAAATACTCAAATACACATCTTATATTAGGCTATATATTGGATTTTAAAAGTGCATCCTATAATTTAAAGTATAGTAGGCCTATAATCATAATTAAAATGTATCCTATGATCCTCCACAACCAAAATAACCTTTATCATTTGGTTATCGTGCGTGGAGGCCGTGCAGGCATATAATCCGTTCCCAAGGCTGCTGTGTGCAAGAGCTGGAATATAATGATTTTCGGCTTATGTAGAAAAAAGATGGTTTATTAGATATTTTCCTTAAAAGTTTTACCTGTGGAATGGTGGAAGTTATGTTGATAATTTGATATATTGTTGTCGTTGCTGTTTTTTTTCTGCGTATTTCAAATGGCTTATTCGTATATTTGTCGAGTTAGCTTTTATTTTATGTAATTGTTTCCATTTGTCTGTTTGCTTTCTGTCAACGCAAGACACTGCCTCTCGATGACTGTTTACCTCTGGCAAACTTGTGATTATTTAATTCTACTTCATGGCTGAAGTTCCACCAAGGTATATCGGTACTAATTGATTACTGCATAAAATTATGAGACCACAGTTTGAGTGATTTTGGCTATATACTGGAACAAAAATAACAGTTATGTGTCAGTCATTTCAGGTATTTAGTGTGTATGTTTGTGTGTGTGTGCTAGGGATTGGAGTTCTCGAAAAGGGCCTCCAGTCCAGACTCGATTCTTGACTTACAGTGTGCTGGCTTAATAATCTAGATGTGTTGATAGCCTCTGAAGTTCTATTTTAACTAACTAACTAACTAAATGTGTGTGTATGTGGAACTACCAAAATTTAATGCTACAACCTGTTTCTCTCTTCCACAGAGGGAAGTTTGCGGCCGTTCGTCGAGCGCGATGTCTGCAGTCGGGCACCATGTTCGCAGCCAAGGTGATGCGCAAGAGGCGGCGGGCGCAAGATGTGAGGCACGAGATACTACACGAGGCGGCTGTATTACTGCTGGCCAGACCCTCTCACAGGATTGTCTCACTGCACCAACTCTACGAGACTCCCTCGGAGATCATACTGCTGCTTGAGCTGTGAGACTTAGATTATGAAATATACTTTACCAGATGAATTTTCAATTTATTTACATCTATTAAGGGTAATGGCGAATAGTTCACTAATTGGAATGAACCCTCTATTTTTCAAATGCTTTCAAATTGTATTCAGCATGGAGCTAGGAATCCTCCTCCCCTTGTAAAATTCTTCCACTTATATAGACAGAGAAAGGGGCGAGGGAACGTGAAAGTGATCCCGGACCCTGAGAATTTGAACCCTTGAATGTTGTCTCTGTTTAGGCTCTGTCTCAAGTCGGCCACCCCAAGGAATGGGGATATGTGCCTGAGTATATTCATACATACATACATACATACATACATACAATTTGTGTGGAATGTAAATGGAGGATAAGGTTAGGTTGTAGACGTTCTTGGGAGGGACTGAGCATCATCAAGTATTCCTTGTAGGTGGGTTTCAATTAATGATCCTAACCAAATTTCGTCAAACCCTGCTTCCTTCTAATAGTTGGTGTATTGACAGTGCTGAGGGAGTTGAGCTGCAGCGTGTGATAGATTAGGAGAGAGTATGTGTGATGGAACGAACGTCTTAAAATCTCAAAGCTAATGGGATAAACTTAAGGGGGAAAAAGCGACTACCTCCCCCTTAAGCTTTTCTCACCATTTTCTTTTCATCTTTTCGCCTACCCATGTTCTGTATTCTCGTGTTCTAATAATTGGTATCTTCGCAGTGCCGAGGGAGGTGAGCTGCAGCGTGTGATAGATGAGGAGGAGAGTCTTCCGGAGGAGGTGGTGAGGCGTTACATGACCAACATCCTGGAAGCCCTAAGGTTCCTCCATGCTCACAAAATCGCTCATCTTGACCTGAAGGTAACATCTCACATTTCCAGCTTAACAGTTTAAACCTGTCTATAATTTTACTGTTTTGAGAATGACAGATTAATTTGTAATGATAAAAAGAATTGATTTGGTTATATCATTACTTTTGTTTGTACCAACAGAGCTACTGTCAACGAACTTGACAATAATCTTGATCCCTGACCTCTCTGTAACTCAAAAAGGCCTAAAGCAAACTGGCTGTAAATATCCAAAATATTTCCTGGTGGACTTTCCCCAAATGACGGAAACGTCACCCCGATTGCTTTCATTCATATTGAGTTATAAGAATTTAAGGGGTCAAGATTATTGTCAAGTTCGCTGGCGCTACCTATACCTCTCTCAGTACTGTAACTATATGGCCTCGTTATAAGGAGCCAGGAGGTCAGAGGCTCTATCCCCCTACTTCACGATTCATGAACTTGGTTTAGTTTATATATATATTATTAACCTCTTATTCCACTTTTCCCTCATTCCATCTATAGAACATACCCTCAACATGTATACATACATACACAAATTTAAAGACGGAGTGCTCCACATGAAGTGTCTAGAAGTCCTGTCCTAACCAAATATGACCAAACAGTAACACCTATTGTTTGAGTTGGTACTGATTGATATCTACTGATTGATTGTCTTTTCACTAGTTGCTGATAAATTGTTCTCTCACCAGCTATACTTAGAAGCATTTAATACATAGCATTCATGTTTTTATCTTACTTTAGTTTGAAAAAAGTTCAAATGAGTGTACACGAGGCTATTCTTTACATAGCTCATGAATATACAGGTACATCCATGATAAACATAATGTTTGTACATAGTTGCTAATCAATTTATTTCCTTTCAGCCACAGAACCTGCTGCTAACAGACCAATACCCGGACAGTGAGGTGAAGCTCTGCGACTTCGGCATCTCGCGCATCATCCTGGCCGACATTGAGGTGCGTGAAGTCCTGGGCACCCCGGACTACGTGGCTCCGGAGATCCTGCAGTACGAACCCATCAGCCTCTCAACGGATATGTGGTCCGTGGGGGTCCTGGTGTATGTCCTCTTAACTGGACATTCACCGTTTGGAGGGGATACTAAACAGGAGACATTCATGAATATCTCGCAGGGTCAGGTGGACTTTCCGGAGGAGTTATTCGATGATGTGTCTGGCCAGGCCATCAATTTTATCACCCAGCTGCTGCTTGTGGATCCACTGGGAAGGATGACCGTGGATGAGGCCTTAGAACATCCGTGGTTGAGCGGGGTTGGCTCTGATCAGCCACTTTCTGCATCCCCTGTGCCTTCAGTCAATTCCACTAAGAATTCCCTGGAATCAGCACCCAACTCTCCAGATCTAGATCAGCATTCTTCTACAAGCAACGTATCGCCTTGTAAATCCAACGGCCATATCAGTCATATTAGCAACCCAGAATGTAACTTCAGAACTTTGGCTTCACCCACACACAGCCCCACTATTTGTGAGGAAATGTTGTCACCCACCACGACACCTACTAAATGTAGGAAAGACATGTCGCCCCATAACAGCAGTGTCACAAGCCCCGAGTGTAGCATTCAGGTCATCACGTCTCCCACAAGTGCATCCGTCACACGTCACAGAAGCACCCTATCACGTGCCAGTGATAGGGCCAGTCCAGAGTGTACTATACAAGTAGTTCCATCACCCACGAGCACATCGATTAGAAAACACCAAGTGACACGACGATATGCCAGTCAAGAGTGCACAATGGAAGCTGTTTCATCTCCCACTAGTTTAAATCGCCGAAGCACATTACCGTACGCCAGTCAAGAGTGCAGAGTGAAAGCTGTAGCGTCACCCATGAGTACCGATCACCAGTACGCACTACCATACACCAGTCAGGAGCCCTCCATGCGAGCCTTTACGCCACCCACGCAATACCGCCGCAGGGAAAAGATAGCATATGGAAACTGGGGTAACATCACTGCAAGACAAGTGAGGGAACAAGACCTTCACACTCCCAGTACCTCCTCCTCCATGCAAAACAATAGGGAGGCAGACACAAGCAGAGACACAAGAAGGGAAGAAGAAACGAGTAAAGGCACAAGAAAAGAAGCAGACCTGAGCAGAGACATAACTAGAGAGACAGAAGCAAGAAGGGATGCAATTAGAGAAACAGACACAAGAAGAGACACAAACAGTACCCCCTGGAAGCCCTCACACGCATTAAACAAGGAGAACAACAAGAACACCATAAACAAACACGAAGAGGCATTTTTGGCGTGCAAGGATCTGGTCAGTAGCCACGAATCCCCATCTAAAACCAAGAGCCGGTTATTCGAAAAGTCCAAACGAGAAGCGGACAGAGTAAAACGGGACGTCGAACCAGTCAAAAAGACAAATAGCAACAGCAAGGAGGGCAAGGAGAATAAAGAAATCGGGAAGGACAGTGTGAAGGAGAAGCAACTAAAGCCGTCGCCGCTGTGCCTACGACGTCAGGGATCCAAATGTGATCTCAAGTCCCCCACGGAGCAGCAGAAGTACGGAGCCGGCACTGTCAGCATCATCCTGGAGAAGAGCATCATCTGCTAGCATACGGCCCCTTATTCAACATCTGGCAAACATTACTATAGTAAGTGGGAGACCCAGCATTGTGACGACGACCTGCCATCTCTGTTCCATCCCTTGTTTTGCTGCTTGAATCTTCAGTCCATCAGTTCACGAGGGCATACGCTGTGACAGAGCGTTACTTCATATTTGTAAACATATTTTTAACATCGTTCTTACCACCAATAACACCCCAAATGAAACTACCTGAAAGCATGTGATTCTCCCAGGATTCAAACCTAGGATATCACATACGGACCTTACAAGCTCTAACTATTACACAATCAAGACAGTATTTGAGCTCTCCATTATTCAATTTCTCCAGTTACTTCACACCAAGGGGGTACTGTGGTAACATGGGGGTGGTATGAAGTTCTGACAAGCCTTCAGTGATAAAGCCCATGGAGTGTACTGGACAAGCTCTATTCCCTTGGTGTTCCGTCTCACTAGGACGTTGATGAGGACCAGTGATGTTATTGTTGTCGTTCCCTAAGCTGCCTTGCCGAACAGCCCGGAGTCCCTAAGGAAGGCCATGGCCACGGTCGGGCTTTATCTGTGATGTAAAGTTCTGTGGCTCAGCAGTGTTCCAGGGTATATTTTATTCCTTGTCTCACCTTTTATATATTCATGTCAAGTAGGACATTTATGGCATGTAGGACATTTATGTTACCCGAGGAGGTAAACTGTTGAAAGCTGGATGAAATACAGCAACTCCTGTGTACGGTCGTGCTAATAAGTCATGTCCCATTTGTCATTACATTTGGCTTGCTCTGTGTTGTATTAATGTCTGTCAGATGTTGAATAGGGCGGATAAGTATTGGAACATGTTTGTATATTTCACTCGATATGAAGAAATGAAGCTTAGATATTGCTGATACCAATTATGGATCAAAACATGCTTGGTGCCGAGACATCACTTATTAGTGCGACTGTACAAACCTGGATAACTTAGCCAAGTGACTCATCATAAGCTTCAAAGAGCAATGATGCGGAGATGAACGCCACAGCCAAGCGCAACCTAAATTACCGTTCAACTTATCCCTTGATTTACGATTGGGTTACGTTCCTGAAAACCTGATCTTAAATAAAATAATCATATAGCAAACCCTAAAATTAATGGGGTAAATTGGGATGCATTATCTGACCAGCCAAAACACAAACACAAACACCTAAAAACCTATAATGATATCGTAAATCGGGGCATCGGATAATGAGGGAGACCTGTACTGTTAAAGGTGTGCTCTATAGTTTCCTTTATGCCCCTGGAGTGATTAATTGGCCAAAACAATGCAACTTTATTAAAAACTTCCTGTGTTTCCTCTCGCACTTATACAATCACACTTAGTCTACGAGATATTGCTGCCAAGTTAAGTTAAACAGAGAGGAGTATTATCGGACGCCAGACTTGACGCCAGTTCAGTATAGACTACTGAAATCCTGGCACCAACTCTTCCCATCCCAGCTATTTCCTGATATGAATGATCAACGTGCTTTACCCAGGTAGATAATTTGGCATGGATAATTTGTGTTCCCAGTGATATAGACTTGAAAGATTTTTTTGTATTTGCATTGTATTTACTCAGGCCCATTCCCCACTTTTCCTTTTTTTTCTGGGGGTGGCCGACTCAAGACAGAGCCCGAATAGGGATAAGATTTAGTGGTCATATTTTTTAACAATGAATGATTTAGTGGTCGTATTCTTGAACAACGTCCTATTTCAGTAAATAATATTTGGTTCTTTCTTCCTCATTGATTTGGGTCGAGGTATGATCTTTCCCTATTTTAATCCCTTCAGTATAAGACACCATCTTTCTTCCTTTTATTTTACTCTCATTAGATGATTTTATTAAGCTTAGGAAGAACCAGTAGGAATCAGAAGGGTAATTGAGTTTGTATTGATCTAGTGAAACTTGTATAGTATAGAATCAAGGCAACTAGAAAATGTGTGGCTGATTTTTTACATATTGAGTGTACACAATAATATTTTCATTATATACATCTATTTCAACGGATATCGTTTACGGTAATGTCTTGTTATAGCACTGTTGAGTCTGGTGTGGTTTGCAGATACTGCAGGTGCTGTATGGGGACCTTATTGAGGCACTGTTATGCCAACATCAGCCATAGTGATTACATGGTGGGGCAGTGTTATTATTTTTAACATCATTCTTAACACCAATAACACCAAATGAAATGAATGAAAGCATGTGATTCTCCCAGGATTCGAACCTAGGATATCTCATATAGAACTTACGAACTCTAACCAGTACACCATCAAGACAGTATGGCAGAACTTTATTGTACTACGGTCCAACTGATTAAAGGCAACCCCGTCTGAGACGTTACAGTGTAATGGAAAAGGTCATTAAACCATTGTATGTATGTATATATGACTGTATGTATGTTTTTTAGAAGTACACTATAGGTAGCACCAACGAACTTGACAATAATCTTAACCCCTTAACTTCTCATAACTCAAAATTAATTAAGGCAATCGGGCTGACGTTTCTACCATTTGGGAAGAGTCTACCAAGAAATAGGCATGGATGTTTACAGCCAGTTTGCTCCAGGCCCTTTTAAGTTACAAAGAGTTAAGGGATCAAGATTATTGTCAAGTTTGTTGGTGCTACCTATAGTTCATAAGTGGAGCAAAATAGTCTAATGATAGCCAGACTAATTTTTATAAGGGCATGGTGGTGTTCCAGGGGTCACGAATACAGCTAAGAGAGTGATTGAGGCTTCTGTGAATATTAACCTCTTTATTACCGAGGATGTATTTTGTGTTATTACAGCTATGGGGTATGTGCCTGAGTATTATACATACTGTATATATACATACAGCTATATTTAGACAATTTTATGCAGCTTAGAAGGAAACGGTGGTATTTAGAATGGATAATCGAGATACTGTAGTTTGAAGTAATTTGATTGCTACACGTCCTCCCTAAGCTGGACGTGTAATAATATCCAGATTACAATGACAAGGACAACTCGGTACTAAAGGAGTTAAGGTGTATGTACTCCATTTGTAATTCATTCACTCTGTTTCTCAAATGCACAAAGTAGTAGCGTACCGTATGTAAAGTAGCCATGTCTGTTTTGATCATAGACCTGTTGCCTTCTTAGATAACATATTAGTTCATAGCTAATTTGTATAATGATCTTGCATTACACTGAAAACAGAACAGAGTATTATAGTGTTTCTAAAGTCGTCGATGTTTCCTGTGCAAATGTTATTATTGAAAGCAGATTCTGACAATTATTCCATAGCCTGTATACCTAGACCAACCCCATAATTGACAGTGGTAATTTCTATAGTCTTGCTATGTCCCTAGCCAGTAATATGAGACGGTATAGTCAATTTAATTTCAGCTGATGGTAAATTGAATCCCTTTTCCACTGATGTCTCGATACTGAATGGAAAAATATAAATCTACATCCAGGGCATGTGCCTGTGTATATACATACATACATACAGTGTATCATATTGATTGGGAATATGCTAAGACTATAATATTTACCATTGACAATTGTTGGGTTTGTCTAGGGATACCAGCTATTAACAAACATCTAGCTGTTAAAATGAATATTTTTTATCTCCAGTAATTCTTAAACCTATGTAGGCCTAAATGTACCAGTGATGACGTTATATCAAAGCATATAGAATGGTTATATAGAACTCTCCTCTCATAAGAAAGAAAAGGTAAAATACCGGTATATTTGTTATCTTTGCATCAGAGATGTTTTATGTGTAAATGTAAAATTACCTAGTGATTCATGAACCATTGTAGCCTAATTATCCCTGTGATTGTTATACAGTGCTATCACTGAAAAAATGTACATACTGTAGTTTATAAAGACAGTACAGGTCTCCCTCGATTTACGATTGGGTTACATTCCTGAAAACCCGATCTTAAATTGAAAAATCATATAGCAAACCCTAAAATTAATGGAGTAAATGGGGATGTGTTCTTGGACCAGCCAAAATCCAAACCCAAACACCTAAAGACCTATAATATTATCGTAAATCGGGGCATCGGAGAGTGAGGAAGACCTGTACCTTTTATGTGAACCTGAATGTTTTGTGCAAGCAATACCTGTCAATCTGTTGATAACACTATGATTCCAGTGAAAATGTTTTGTGTTTAACACTTTCAATATCTTATGATGCTTTTCTTACTTTATTTTGGTTGTCATTAGTCAATACAATTTAGTTTAGGGCATAAGAATGAAACCATACCCTCTATGTTTTTAAATGCACTGGTACCGGTACTGTATGTAAAGGGGTTTTCAAAGTCAGGGTTCATTACACATTCATACGGTACATAATTTTACAGACGGAGTGATCCATATTAGGTTCAATTTCAATATTACATCATAATGACAGCATTTCATTCAGGGCTGCCTGTCTTAGTCACTTGTTAGGTTTTAAAATTTGAGATCAGATCTTACAATATGATTCCACGTCTTTATAATTCTATCCCTGTGTGGAGCTCTCAACTTTCACAGACTTGCATCTGTTACCCAATTTTGATCATCAGTCCTTTCAGATACTGTACTGTCACATTCAGTTTCTGAAGGGCTTTCCATAGCAGAGTAAAATTCTCTAATGTTTGGCAGAATATAGTGAAAACAGCATCCTAATACATACTGAAGGTCTATACCTTATGTTTCTTTAAAGTAGCGTCTAGCAGATGTAACTACCCCTATGAAGGTGTTATATTACAAGTGGCAAATTCATGTGGACAACCAGATCTTGAAGGAATTAAAGTCATAGGAAAAGGGAGAGCTGGACAGAACAAAAGAGTTGGAGTTTACTGGTAGAATAGATGACCGGTTCACTCTTGGGTTATTGTGACATATGAGGTTTATTTTTTTTGCCAGACGCCGTAATTCCCGAGAAGGGGTGGCCATGAAGATTAGGCGTTTGTTACGAATTGCTAGGTCAAGTTGCCCAGGCTTGACATCTACCAATAACATTTTGACAGAGAGGATTCGATCTGCCAACCCTTTGATCAGCAGCCGAAGCTCTACTGACTATGTCACGGCTCGCGACACATGAGGTAAGAACACAAATGCAGAGTAGGACTCAAGTGTATTTATCGTTTCGCCAGACATGGCTTATTCCTGAAGAAGCTGTGTCTGGCGAAACGTTGAATAAACTTGGGGTCCTACTCTGCATTTGTGTCCTTGCCTCATCTGTTACAGCCAATGCTGATTCTTCACCGTATTGTGACACCCACTGTCTTTGTATAAACGACATAAAATTATCTAATGTTAGCCAGAATAGAAGGGAAAATGGCATCGTTCTACTGTAAGGGATCAAGTTTCTAGTTGATAATAAGCAGCTTCTGTATCATAGCTTATTTACTATTTATTGCAACTTGCCGAATGCAGTATTCTTTACCAACTAAGGTGCAACAACTCAGTCAGAGAACTCAAAACTTCTGAAAATCTGGGAGACACGAAGAGACAGAGAGTGGAATAAAGATCAAAGCCAGATACTTGACGTGACTTATATGTTTTATAAGTTTAGTATTGATTTCCAAGCACTCACCAGTTAAATTGAAATAGACTTTACTAACTATGTCCAGTACAATGGTTTTCTTATGGTTTTTTGTAGAAACTAAGTCTGTGTGTGTGTTTTTATTTTTTTTTTATTTTCTTTGCTTGCAATGGATGAAGTATTATTCCCATTATAAATTTGCAAGGGAGAAAGGTGAATGGAAAACATGCTTGTGTCAATGGTCAGTCAAGAAGTGAAAGTCATTAACCTCTGAAGTGCGCATGGGGGTAATTGGAAACGTCCCCCTGTGCTGACGTATTTGAGGTGTTTCCGTCACTAAAATATTCATTGTGCCATTAATAGCATTAATACTTATCCATATGCGCCTATTATGGGTTGATTATAAAGGTATTAACCTGAAACAACAATAAAACGAGTGAAAACAGCGTTTGGATGGTCAAAATCGGAGATATAGCCCGCGAGTTGTATAATGTATGGGTGAGGCAATCTGCTTTCCCGCCAATTTCCCCCAAGGCCACTGAGACACAGTCGATCGATACTCTCTCTCTCTCTCTTGCACTCGCTTGCTATCAGTGATGACCACACCCTCCAATCGGATTTCTAATGTTAGCACGAAAATATACCTCAGAATAAGGGAATAACAGGGAAAATAGGTGATAACTGAAGGAGAGGAGGAAAGTGGGGAAGGAGGGGAGGTAGAGGACTGAGATTTTGCATGGCCCAGGGGCCAAAAAAAAAAAAAAAATAAAAAAAAAAAATATATAAATTTTTTTTTTTTTTTCGATGTCAAAAGTTGATTTTTGTTTTCTCTGACTCTTAAGAGTCTCCCCGCAGTGCGCCGGGGGAACTCTTAAGAGTCTCCCCGCAGCTCCCGGGTTAAGGAACAGTGTACTGCCCCCAGACTCACATATGGACTTAGTGATTGATTTTGATTGATTGATTGATATTTTTATCAATGGACAGCAAATGACAGCAAGTGATAAGGACTCTCCAAACTGAGAGCTGTGGAGATGGGTTATTTCAGAATGGCAGTTGGTGTGAACAGGCTTGATGGACTAACTAATACGGAATTAAGTGAGTTTTTTAGAATGGAAGAGCAAGCTCCGTGCATTGAATGTGGAGTGGTTGGGTGTTTGGACAAAGTAGCCTGGAGGAGTTACTGCCATAGCCGTTCTGTATCAAGTGTTTCCCAGGAGAAAGCAAGGCGTCGGTGATGATGGTGAGGTACGAGCTATGGGGGTTGGGGGCTATTTGTATGTGGCGAGGATTTTTTCTATACGCTTTTCTACATTTATACAACTTATTCAGAGCAGATTAACCAGACCACTGAGCTCCATACGGAACTCTCATAGGTCTGGCATACAACTTATTCAGTATCAGCATAGAATGACAATACGATACGTACCGGTAGTAACATATCGGCGAAAGCTGTTTACCCCTTGAGGATCATGGTGCATTTTCTGGCTATTATTAGACAACTTTATTCAGATTAGGAAGGTTATATGGAAGTCAATGGGTTAATAGAGATAGTCTTTACCCTTTTAATCCCCACAGATCCTTCCTAAGATGTATAAAATCGTTTAATGATAGCCAGAATAATCTGGTAAAACATGTCATGATCCTCAAGGGCCTAATGCATTTCGGCAATGGTATAAATGTATCATACGGTAACTATTATATAAGTACAATGGTGATATATCTTATAGACAACACATAGTGATATACTGATAGCCTTACTGTCATATATATGTAGTGAAAATAGTAAAATTGAAGTCTGTGACAATATTTGGTGATTTGGTTAGTGCTTTAGGGGGACTTTGTTGAGTCTTGCTTTGACACTGTTAGCGCTATATCAACATCGGCCCCTGTGATGACTTGATGGGTCTGTGTTGTAGCAAGTCTTTATTGTCCTGTATTAGAGTAAAGAGACTAAAACCACACGCTCTGTGGATGAAGCGGTCTTTAAACTTGTATGTGTGTATGTATGTAATGGCACACAGTAATGATAAAAGTGTCATACATTATTGGTGAGATAAACCGGTAGTAGTAATGTGAAGCCTTTGATATGATGCATTTGACAATAGAGTACCAGTACCCAATAATCTGCAATATGACAAGAAGCAATTTTATGTCCAAAATATGCCAAAATCTTTATGTTTGTCTGTATTCAGTAGACTAATAACACACACAACAAAGTCACTCCAACAGCTTCCTTTCTCTCCAACACCCCTTCTCCCCTCTCAATACTCTTCAGAAAGTAGATACGAGGTGCCATTGTAAAGGATTATCCCTCAATACCTTCACCTGACCTGTACTGACATAGATACAGAGATATGGACATAAATACAGTATTGTTTCTCTAATTTCTTTCATACAATTGCTATGTTTTAGATGTATGTCTTTCTAATGTTTTTCATACAATTTCTACATGTATTACCCGTACATAATGTTAAGATAAATGACACGTAAAAAGAGGTGAAAAGATCTTACCTTTGATATATCTAAATACCTTCCAAATCAATATTTCAGCACATTGGATTCTGTCACCCTTAACCTCTTCTGTACCGGCGACGTCTTTTCAGTTTTATTCTATCTATATTTAGATGATTTTGTGCAGTTTAAGAAGGATCTATGGTAGTAAAAAGGGTTAAGTGAGATAGTTCGAAGCCTGTTAATTGCTGGAGGCCTAAATTAAACTGAATACAATCCTCTAAATAATAGCCAGAATAAAGTTACAAGGACGGCGCCGATACAGAAGGGGTTAACCCGATATCACACAAGCACTTTTTCCCTCAACATCTATCGTCAACACTGGTCTGGCAGCTGAATATGTGTGTCGCCTAAATATATCTAATGTCAGTCCAGTTTCCGTTACCAGTGCAAAGCATCTCAAAAGTGTTGCCAGAAAACTTGTTGACCATTGAAAGTTGAGGATAAGGGCTCTTTTGCAATACCCCCTGATGTTCACTGCTTGACGTATTATTGAACTTTTACCATTCTTCAAGTGAGTTACTGTATTACTGATTGATGAATAATCTAATTGATTAATTTCACTCCCAACGCCAAACACCTCCCAATGAAATTAATGAAAGCATATGATCCTCCTGGGATTCGAACCTGGGATAAGTAACACCCCGTTCTTAACATTAATCATCAATTACAAACCTCAATGTACTTGAATAAACTAATGAAACTAACGAACACGGGACACCACACAATACCACATACAGATCTTAAAACACCCTTACACGACCATGTAACGACCATGAATGTGTCTAAGCGTCTGTACTTTATGTGATGTATATTCTTCTCTTGATCTTTCCTCATTCTTTAGTTGTATTACATAAATTTAGATGCACTCCAGGATTTTATGTGTGGAAGTAAATTGTGAACAAAAAAACTAACCGACTCGTGTGGATCGTAGTTTTTAACCCTTCTAGTACGGGTGAAGTTATTATTCTTTTTATTCTGGCTATCATTAGACGATATTATTCTGTTTGGGAAGACTTTATCATAGTCAACAAATCAATGGAGATACAATTCACCTCTCTGATTACTAGACGTCCTTCCTAAGCTGCATAAAATAGTCTATTATTAGCCAGAAAATAAGGAATAATGGCGTCACTCATCCTGAAGTGGTTAATGTAAACATATATGTGTGTAGGCTATGTATAAATCAGTCATGTATTTGTATGTGTATGTATTTACTCAGGCCCATTCCCCACGTTTCCTCATTTTTATTTTCTGGGAGTGGTCGACTCAAGACAGAGCCCGAATAGGGACAACACAACAGTACTAATTTTCCTTCCACACATAAAATCATGGAATGTATACAAAATCCTGTGGTCAACTGTACCTGGGGTCTTCTTATATTTTATTGTGTACATTTTTGTCTTGCCACGGGGGACGCTCTTAGCCCTTTGAGTACCAGCGACGTGTTTTATATTTGGTTCTAGCTTCATTTAGACGATATTAGGCAGCTTAGGAAGGATCTGTGGTAGGTAAAAAGGGTGGGATGAGATAATTTGAAGCCTTATTATGGCTAGAGGTCCTTCCTAAGCTGAATAAAATCATCTAATAGTTGCTAGAATATGATTAAAAAGGAGGAGGTCCCTGGTACTGAACGGGTTAACCCTCTCAATACCGTGATGTATTTATATTATATTTTGGTTAGCAGTAGATGATTTTATCCAGCTTAGGAATGACCTCTAATATTTAAAGGGGTGAACTAAGTCTAAATCAACCTTTTGAGCTCCCTCAGGTCTTTCATTGTTATCAGGCTAATGCTAGACATTTGTATTTAGCTGAGGAAGGACCTGTTGGATTTAGAGAATTATAAACTGACATTTTTATTCTGTTCATGAAGGACCTCTTGAAATCAAAAGGTTTCAAACTATATTTAACTACCCTTTAAATACCACAGATTTGTCTTAAGCTGTAAAAAAGGTCTATTACTTGCCAGAATGTAAGAAATTGTGTGTCACCTTACTGAGAGGGTTAGATGGCCAAGCCTCTTCTTATAATTATTTTTATTATTGTATATTTTGTACATATATTTGTGTACTGTTCTATAAACTTTTTGAAGGTAGTGATGTGTCTCATTTCTTCCCTCTGGCATTGAAATTGTGAGAAACATAGGGTGCACCTTGGGTTACGAAATGGGTTGGGTTGCCATGTGTGGGCCAGTCGGCTCTCTGCAGACTCCTGTTTTCTTGTGTTCTTAACACAAATGAAAATAATGGCTGTATTGACTCCCTGTGAGATGCACCGTGCAATTGATTCTGACCCAGTTCTGGCTCACTGTGGCCGTTTCGAAGGGGTCCGCGATCCCTCCGTCTCTCGCCTAGTGTCTGTCCTGGGCTTTGCATACCTGGCATTCTTCATTCCTTCATCTGTGTGCTCTTGCCTCCTCAAGGTTCCCATAGCTATCCAGTTCCAATAGTTTCCTCTTTGCTGGATCCTATGGAATGTCTCCTTGCTGAGGGATCTTTTCAACCCCTAGACTTTGCCCTCGTCTGAATTCCGCATCAGCCACGTTGGATTGACCTTACATCTTTCCCATCTCTAGGTGATTCCTGACCCTTATTGCTAGTGGTGCTGGATGGTTGAGGAAGTGGTAGAGCACTTCTTTCTCCACTGTCCCTGCTTCTACTCTCACCACACCCTCCTTCGCTCCAGCCTCGTCTCTTTCAGGGTATCCAACTTCACCCTGCCTGTTTTGTTAGGGGGTCGTAGTCTGAAATTAGCAATGCATGTCAAAGCTCCTAGTTGTCTGCTGCTCTATAAATTTCCTGCTGCTTGTGATATCCTAACTGTGGTGATCTGTGGCAGGGTTTATTGGGACAGTACACACAGGTCTTTAATCAAGAATCAAGAATAAGTATAATTTCTGGGCCATAGTGGGTGATCATACCGCCTGAGGTGTTCTTATTCCCCACCAAGTATAATTTCCCATAGTGACTCGTGTTAATAGTGTTCTAGTTATCACCCTGGTGTTGCAAGTACTGTACCAGATTGGAAAGTGGCACCACAGCATATGCAGGTGCTGTACTGTTTAGTGAATTATTGAAGTAAGATGGGAATTAATTTATGGGTGTATTTGAATGGTTGCTAAATGTTCCTGTTATCTCTGCAGTCCCATGGCGGTTGGGCCGCTGCCCATGTAGTATTCGGGTGTATCACCAACGTTCTCGTCAATTTTGACTGCCGTGGGATACAATTATGGGTTGAGGGGGGGGGGCTTTGCCCCATCCATTCAATTCAAGCCACTTATATCACTCACCATCCACTTAAGCCACTCACCAACCATTTAAACCACTCATAATCACTCACCATCCATTCAACACAGCACCCCATACTATTAAACACATCATAGAAGACTACATTCCCTACAATCATTTACGCCGACAACATGCCGTAATCTACACTCCTTAAGAGCCCTGTGGGAAAGCCTGATTGCGGCCATGGCCTTCCTTAGGGACTCGGTGCAGTTCGGCCAGGCAGCCTAGGGAGCAACAACCATCTATTCAAGTCACTCAATTTGCATGTGTAGATCTATGCCGTTTGAAGAAGGTTGGGAAGTAAAAGACCATTCATAGGATAAAATATTTTTATAGAAAATAAATAGTAATTAAATTAATAATAATACTCTCGTTAACATCTATACAGCAAACTAGCCTACAGGTTGATTTGTGGGGTGATGGTGGTAGGGGGTTGGGATTACTTAGTTTATTGTCGAAAGACCATCTGACATCACATGTCATAAAATTGAATCCAATACAATGTGAAAAGTAAAGTAAAAATCGATAGCTCGGCGAAAACTAATGATAATTGTATGAACTTTATAGAGAGGGACAGTTATATATTTGGAATGTCATCTACGTGCAGCAAATTGTATTAGTCACGGGCTGTTATTAACTTTCCAAGACTGGCAGAGACACGGATAGCAACACAAAAGTTGCGCAGTTTAATTACAAGGGTTTCGATGAACTGACGTAAACGTAAATTCTGATTATTCCATAAAGTATAGAAAAATCAGCTGGGTGGGGGATTCAATTTGGTGTCAGATGAAATGGAACCGACTATAGTCACTGGCACCCCAAGAGATATGGATAATTCATCATTGGTATCATAAACCAAGATACACATTAATATGTCATATTACCCAACAAAATGTACAAAACTATTATCATAGTTACCTCCGCCAATGAAGTTGGAAAGAGGTTATGTTATTGCCTCCGTTTGTTTGTTTGGTTGCCTGTTTGTTAAAAAGATATCTCACAAAGTTATGAACCAATTTTCACTAAATTTGGTGGGCAGATATGATAATAGCTTTGGATTGATTTCCACGAAATTTGGTGGGCAGATAGGATATACGTCAAGGAAGAAATTATTCAATGTAGGAGGTGATCTGGATATTTTCACGAAGTTTGGTGGGCAGATAGGATATCGCCAAGGAAGAAGTGATAACATTAAGGAGGCGATCCAAAGATTTTCACATAATTATAGGACATAATTATAGGGCTTATAGGACAACCACAACCACCACCACCACCACAATCAACCACCACAACCATCACCACCACCACACCATCATCTCCAAGGGGGGTCATCCTTAGAGTGGTCAGGTCACTCTTGTTGACCTCCAGGGCTTAGTGTGTAGAGATTTTTTGCATAGCGTACACGTCAGTCCCAGGAGTCAGAAGGCGTTAACCCCTTCTATACTGGCACCGTCCTTTTAACTTCATTCTGGCTACTATTAGACGATTTTATTCAGTTTAAAAAGGGCCTCCAGCAATTAACAGGCTTCGAACTATCTTACTTAACCTTTTTTGTTACCCCAGATCCTTCTTAAACTGCACAAAATTGTCTAAATATAGCTAGACAAACTTTAAAAAGATGTCGCCGGTACAGAGAGGGTTAATAGTTTAATTTCTTACTTTTGCCAAATTACCAGCGCCACACGGAGATTATGTATGTGATCGTCGTCGAATATCTGTCTGTCTGTTTGTCAGCATGATATCACTGTTCCCATATCCACGATGAATGTATTTCTTCGTTTAAAGCAATCATTGTTTTTTCTGCTCCTCATAAAGCAACCTTACTCGTTTGGTCACACCTCAATACCTACAGTTTTTGGTTTTAAATACATTTTAATATTATTTTTATTAATTTTATTATTTTTATTATCATTATTATTGGGGCTGTTATCTGTGTTGAAGAATATAGAAAGTTAGGAACCCAACTCCTTATAAAACAGATATATTTCTTAAATGTTTGCATAGAATTACTTGGAATTTGATTACTTCATTGATATCACTTAAGCTACCAATTTATGTTTTAAGTTGGCTAATTTAACCTATTATCGTATATATACACTATAAGTCAGTTTGAAGGAGCTGTGGAACTGTGGTCAATAGTAACAAATCAGAGAGCTCGCTCATGTGTGCATCTGCTTGACCTGGGTTCGATCCCAGCCAAGGCGGACATTTAGTGGGTGTGGTAGTACGTCCGAGCATGTATATCATGTTCGCACCCAGTCGGGGGACACCTCGATGACGTATACAGACTAATAACACACATACCAAAGCCATTCCAACAGCTTCCTCTATCTACAACACCTCTTCTCTGCTATCTACACTTTCCCAGTCGTATGGTCCTAGTGTACTGTCTGATGGTGTAATGGGTTTCCAAATGTAAGAGATTGGTGGAAGTGTAGGTCAAGAAAGATTTATTATAAAGCCCTTAGAGGTCAACAAGGTCATGTTTTAATGCATGGTTCATCACAGGTCATATTTATTTATAAGTTTACAGTTTTATCTAAGGTCACAGTTGTCATGGTAACGCAGATTTGCTCGTATATGTTATAAATCTTTCACTCTAAAGCAGGTATCACTCGAGCACTTTACCCCTCAACATTGGTCTGTCTGGCAGCTTATGAGGTCACCTTCTTAAATAATTCTGTCGACTAATTTAAGAGGAGTTTTATATTTTGCTCCCTAGACCTCCATCAAGCTTAAAGAAAAGACTTCCCTGCGACATACTGTAGATTTGTACATTTTTCAGTAGATAAATGTCCCGGCCAAAGGCCGGTCCTTCCTAAATTGTAGGCTAGCTATCGCTAACCAGGAAAAAATCGACACCTAAATGGCACAACAGGTCTTGAAATAGCCAAACTAATGGGACGAAAGGTCTTAACATCGCCAAACTGATTGGGCGAAAGTCTTAAAATATCAAAACTGATAAGGCTACACATGAGGGAGAAGGGGGTCCAAAAATGACAAAGCTCCCCTTAATCTATCTTCAGTCAGTCTGTCGATACCAGTGTAAAATATTCAAAATTTGCTGTCGGAATAAAGTTGACGATAAAAGGTCTCGTGTGCTACCCCCTTTTAGACTTATTTTTACTCCCACAACCTTTCGTGTGATTAGTTCAGTCACTTTATATTTCACACATACACACACACACACACACACACAACCAAGGGACTGGAGTTCTCGAAAAGGGGCTCCAGTCTTGACGATACTCCTGACTTGCAGTGTGCTGGCTTAATAATCCAATAGGGTTGATAGCCACTGAAGTCCTATTTTAACTAACACACAAAACAAGGGACTGTGGTTCTCGAAAAGAGGCTCCGGGCCTGACGTTTTTCTTGCTGGATTAATTAATAATCCAGAAGGGTTGATAGCCACTGAAGTCCTATTTTAACACACAAACACACACACACACACACACACAAAGAACCATCTCTCTCTCTCTCTCTCTCTCTCTCTCTCTCTCTCTCTCTCTCTCTCTCTCTCTCTCTCTCTCTCGTAGATGTTAGTTTATTGCACATTCCTCTTGCACTGCCTATTTTATTTTGACTGTCCTTGTCAATTTCCGACATACACTGTCATATATACGTATTCATCCACACTTATTTCACTCTTTCATGATTTTTCTCACTTTCATTTCCTGCATACACATATCTCACTGTCCCTTATCTATTTTATACACGCTCTTCTTTTCATCCCAGCTCTACATTTCTGTCTGTATACATATCTTTATGTTCCATCAATCTACACATACTTCATCACTCACATATTTCATTGTTCCCTTTTTCATCTAGACACACACAAACTCTTTCATCCAAGCTCTGTAAGCTATTTGTCTATCCAATTGTCTGTATGTTGCATCGTCTACACATATGTCACCACACGCACATTTCACTGTTCTCATTCTCTTTTAAACACAGTCCTTCTCTCATCCAAGCTCTGTATTTCTGTCACTCTAAATGCGTCTTAACTTCCACCACTCTAAGCTCTCGGCCGCCACCTATTTTGCTGTCCTGCCCTGCCCCTCGACGTCATCCTCCCACCAGCACCGCCCCCTCGTAAGTGTTGCCGACGATACCGATTGTTGTTGCTCCCGCAGAAGGTGAGCCCGTCGCCCACACAGGCGGCGTAGGCCAATGCGTGCGCGATATAGCTCTGCTCGTGGACGCCCGTGAAGAGGTGTGAGTGGGGTCCCTGCGCCCAGATGCCTACATCGTCGCCGGAATGGGCTGCAGAATCTCTAGGGGCTGCGGCGGCTTGGCGATAGTTGGTGTCCACTGCAATTAAGAGAACCATTTAACCCATGAACTGCTAGAACCTGTGCAAATATCGATGACTAAATTATACGAAAGTTCTTAACATTGGCAAATATATGGGATGGAAGGTCTTAAAATCGACAAACTAATGGGGCAAACATCTTAAAATCTGAAAACTAATGGGGCTAAACATGAAGGAGAAGGGGGTCCAGAAAAGCGACCTATCTCCCCTTAATATTTCTCATCACATCAATTTGTACTCACGGAGATCATCGTTGGATACATCAGGTCTCATTCCGTTGAACTGTTCCTGGAAGCCTGGACCATTGCCGTAGAGCAGAGTGGTGAAGGGCAGGTAGTCATCGTTACTGATCTCTGCGATACCTGTGTGGGAAGGAGTTATTGAGAGAATGTCTCTAAGTTTGTGTGAGGTGATGCCATAGGTTGAGTTGATCTTTGGTTTGCCTAGCTCTTAACCCTTTATAGGGCAAGTGACCAAATTTGATCATGTGAGGGATCAAGCAAATTTGGACCTATTGCACTATCTCCAAAATCACTCCACCCCTCAAAAGGCTAAAGCAATTAGAATATACATTTCTGCCTCTAAGTAACCTACCCAGGATATCAGTGTGTCTTGAAGGGTACCCGTTGATGGAAATAGAGTGAGCGTGGTCAGCGGTGACAACGATAAGAGTGTCGGCCGAGTTTGTCATGGAGAGGGCCACCTGGACAGCCTCATCCATCTCCACTGTCTCGCTCACCGCCTTCTGACCCTTGTTGCCGTGGTGTCCCAGGTCAATCAGTCCGCCTAGAAAGTTGAATAGAGTTACAGAGGTCATAGTTGAGTTGGGGACTTTATTTTGTAATTAAAGCACGTCCAGAGTACACATTCCTTGACTCTCGTTCTTTCTTCCTGTTGTTCCTTCAGTAATCTTCGATCAACATGAAGTAGATTCCTTTGTCGTGTTGTAATACCTCAAGCGCAGCATTGATCATTATGAGCAAACTGGGGTTCATGGGGCTCTCAAGGGATGGGAGTTCTCAAAATGGGGCTCCAGTCCTGACGCTCTTTTTGACTTACAGTGTGCTGGCTTAGTAATCCAGAAGGGTTGATTGCCTCTGAAGTTATATTTTAACTAATTACCTATTGGTGCTCTCTCTCTCTCTCTCTCTCTCTCTCTCTCTCTCTCTCTCTCTCTCTCTCTCTCTCTCCCTCTCTCTCTCTCTCTCTTAGTATATATAGTATATCAATCTATCATTTACATACTTACGTCAACATTTGCACACTAACCTTCAACCAACAAGAAATAGCCTCCTTTGTCACACTGTCATGCTGCAGTACCTCCAGAGCAGCTTTGGTCATCTCAGGTAGGTTTGGGTCCATGGTTCTCTCTCTCTTAATCTATATATCAATCTATCATTTACTTACTAACGTTTACATTTACACATTAACATTTACACACTAACCTTCAACCAGCAAGAAGTAGCCCCCTCTGTCACGCTGCAGTACTTCCAGCGCAGCCTTGGTCATCTCGGGTAAGCTCGTGTCTATCTTAATCTATTTATCAATCTATTATTTACTTACTAACGTTTACATTTCCACACCAACCTTCAACCAACAAGAAGTAGCCTCCTTTGTCACGCTGCAGTACCTCCAGCGCAGCCTTGGTCATCTCGGGCAGGCTCGGATCCATGGCATTGTCCCGCTCCACCAGGTAGTCCATGTGGCTGTACCCAAAGAGGCCTGGTGGAGGAACAGGGAAGATCAAAGAAAGTTGTCGGTTAGCTATAAAATCCTAAAAGATACTATAGTCTGATACTATACTAATACTATACTAACTAAAAGATACTATAGATTGGAGTTCTCGAAAAGGGGCTCCAGTCCTGACGCTATTCTTGACTTTCAGTGTATTGGCTTGATAATCCAGTAGGGTTGATATAGCCTCTGAAGTCGTATAGTAATTAATAGTCAGGATTTTGGATGACTGATAGAACCCAGGTTATGATTTTTTTCTATAATTATGTTGTGATATGTGAAGAACTCTTAACCGTTTCAACTCCACAATATTATTATTGATCATATATAAACTGCCACCAGGCTTAATTTCGTTGGTTACAACTAATTTGATATAAAATATAAGTTAATTGGTATCACCAGCGATAATCTATGTTAACTGAACTGACAATCAACTTTGTTATACATGGATTTATTTTAACCGCATTGTTGACTTCTTGAATAACATCCTTATTATATACCTGACACCAACAATAAGATCAACATTTTGGTTTAGCCAGTCTCATTAAACTTACGCCCTACTTATGTATCTACATCCTTAGCTCGTGCTCCTTTCTCTCTGATAGAATTATATCTAACATAACAATTTTTCTGTTTTTCATTACATAAACCTACTCATAAGTTCTTCATATTAAACTATATTTTACCCAAAAGATAATCCGTTTTAGTCGTATCGACGGCCAGAAGGTCGTCCCTGTTCCAAACGTAGGACGCGGCCCCTTCTTGTCCGGCCTTCTGGTCCAGCCACTCCTGGATGATGTTCCGTCCGTCCCGCCGATACCCGAACCTTTCCTCTTCTACGTCCTTCATAGTCTCCGGCATCAGGTTCCGTCGGCCGCCTCCCATGATCACCTGCAGAAATGTTGGGTCAGGTCAGGTCAGGTGAAGGTATTGAGGGATAAGCCAAGTTTTTACAATGGCACTTCGTATGTTGAGAAGGGAGAATGGATGTTGGAGAGAGAAGAAGCTGTTGGAGTGGCTTTGTTGTGTGTGATGTTAGGTCATCACCTCGTATCTACTTTTTGAAGAGTGTTGAGAGGGGAGAATGGGCGTTAGAGAGAGAGGAAGCTGTTCAGGTCAGCCTGATCAGGTAAAGGTATTAAGGGATAAGTTTACAACGGCACCTCGTATCGACTTTTTGAAGAGTGTTGAGAGGGGAGAAGGGATGTTGGAGAGAGAGGTCTAATTCACTTGTCTTGATACATTGAGGGATAAGCTTTACAACGGCTCCTCGTATCGACTTTTTGAAAAGTTGAGAGGGGAGAAGAGGTGTTGGAGAGAGAGGAAACATGGCTTTGTTGCATGTGTAATTAGTCTGTATACGTTGTTGAGGTGTCCCCCGACTGGGTGCAAGCATATGGAACATGCTAGGACGTACTACAGCACCCACTAGATATGACCTGCAAAAATATCACGTTTTTATAGACCACCAACTATTATGATCATCAATTCAATCACATATCATCAAAGGCTCCACTGTTTGCCACTCACGCTAATTTATTTATTTTTTCTTTTCTGGACCCACCTTCTTCCTCACGTTTAACCCCACTAATGTTGAGACCTTGAGACGTTCGCCCCATTAGTTTGGCTATTGTAAGACCTTTCACCCCATTTCTTTGTTAATATTGAAACTTTTCGTCTCAATAAGGTGTACAAAAAAATCCTGGCGATCGATTTCATCTTATTGTGGTTAGCATTAGACGATTTTCTTTGGTTTATAATCTACCTCTAGAACTCATCGGGACAAGTACGATCTCAATAAACCCTCTGAATAACATACAGTAGGTCCGTACACTGCATACAAATTTCGAACTTTGGCCAAAATGAAAGCTATAAAGACGTCATCATGCGGAAGGAAATAAACAGAAGGTTAGACAGAAGGACCTACAGACAGAAGGTTTCACTGCTCAATAATGCCTAGGATAGATAGCTTGAGTAACCATGAATTATTATTTCATTTACATTTTTACCACGTCCAGGGGTCAGTGCCAAATATGGAAGCCTTATTTGGGTAAGATTTCGTTGGCCAGTTCTCAGGACCACTTGCGAAACCGAAGGTGAGAGTTTTAACTACCGCAAATTATGCTGTTTGTTAAGGGTTGTGACCTGCCTTTTTTTCTCTCCTTTTCTCTCTTTTTTTTCTGGCTTTTATCCATTCGGCCCCATTCAGCCTACTGTTTTAAGACGTTTATCCCCATCCAGGTGTCAATTTATTCCTGGCGAGCGATAGCGAGCCAGCATTGTCTGGAGAAATCCAGCTTCGCCGGAGACATTTTTCTATCGAAAAATGTACAAATTTAACCTGCTGACAAAAACATTATAACAAAATATGCTAGTTAGCTACCGCTCGCCAGGATAAAATCAACACCTAGATGGGGAGGATAAACGTCTTAAAACAGTAGGCTGAATGGGGCCGAATGGATACAAGCCAGGGAAAGAGAGACAAGTAGAGAGACAAACGAGGTGGGCCCCCTTTAAGGAGTGAGAGATCATGAAGGGGAATTGAAGAGAAGATGCATTAAAGGAAAACAAAACAGAAAGGGATGAAGAAGATACAGGTGGGCTCTAAATACAGGAAGACATAATACAAAAGAGAAAGAAAAGTAAATGGATGTGAGAAGAAACAAAAGGCGATATATGTAAAGAAAGTAAACTATACACCGTCGAACCGAGGTCAGGAAGGGACAGATAGATGGATAAATAGATAGATAGATAGATAGATACTGTAGATATAAATGGGGTAACTGAGAAAACGAGAATAGAGGAAGTGAGAAAAGACGGAGAACAAAAGAGAAAACGGAAAGGGAGAGAGAGAGAGAGAGAGTGTGTGAGTGTGTGTGTGAGAGTGAGTGAGTGAGGACAAGCTGAAAGAGAGAGTAGAGGGAAGGAGTAAAGGGAAAGGAAGGGGAAGAGAAATAACCTTGACACACATCATCTTCTTCCCTGAGGCTGTGTATGCAATATGGTGAGGTGCACAGATTCTTACATTCACACACACACACACACACACACACACATATACTGGTACACAAACACACACACACACACACACACACTCTCTTCCACATACACTTCTTCCTTCCTTATGCTGTGTATGCAATAAGTTGAGGTGCACAGATTCTTACATTCCTAAACACATACACACACATTATCTCTCTCTCTCTTCTATCCAGCTATTCTTGGACTTTCCTATATTGAGGCTTCTGTCATCTTTACTAGAATGAAGTCCTGACCACTTCACTATGATCGCAAGGTCTGTGTGGTCAGTGTATCTATATGAAAATCTCTCTCTCTCTTCTTTGTGGCAAATTATGTTAGCATTAAGCCCGGACTGCCTAATAGGGACTGCGAGGTCTGTGTATCTATGTAACTGTGTAAGTCTCTCTATCTCTCTCCCTCTCCATATTAAGCCAGAAATTGGGTCACCATTATTTAAGTTGCACCCGGTGTCTATTGGCTTGCACAATGCTAAGCTGACACAGAGATATTAAGATAGGCAACCACACACACATACAATCTCTCACTTACACATTTATTCTCTCTCTCTCTCTCTCTCTCTCTCTACTAAAATTAAGTCCTGACCACCTCGTTGGGATCGTAAGGTCTGTGTGGCCAGTGTTTCTATGTACATTTATGTAAATCTCTCTCACAAACACACTCACATACACTTAGTTATGTGTATGTGAGAGATTGTGTGTGTTTGAAGTTGCCAATCCTTATATCCCTCTGTCTGTTTAGCATTGTGAAAGTCATTAGAATTAAACTCTCACTCACACACACAATCTCTCACATATACATAAACTCTCGCTCTCACACACACATACTCTTTCTCATACACACACTTTCACACACACTATCTCTTACACAAACGTTTACATGTGATGTTCTCCTGTCACCTCTTTTTCCGTTCTCGTGTCTCTTGCTGATCCTCCCTACCCCTTGTGGGAGTAAGAGCTGGCTACTGACTGACTGACAGACTGACTATCTCACACACACACACACACACACACACGAGTAAGCGACGGTGTGTTTATTGGTACATACGGAAATTATGCTTGCTTACGAATACATTAGTCAAGCCTAAATACAACTATCCCTAACCTAAAACACTCTGCCATTAATCGATTAAAAGTTTATTATTGCTTTCATATTTAATACCGAGTGGTTAAAAGAACAGAGAGAGAGAGAGAGAGAGAGAGAGAGAGAGAGAGAGAGAGAGAGAGAGAGAGAGAGAGAGAGAGAGAGAGAGAGAGAGAGAGAGAGAGAGAGAGATAGTTGTACTGGGCAACAAACTGGTGGAGATCCTGAGCATGACAGCAACATTCCTGCTACCTCGATCCTTACCCATGTTTCCTAACCCATACCTCACCCCCCCCCCCCCCCCCTGTCTCTCTCTCTTCTTCTTTTCTATCCTTTCCTTATCTATCGGATATGCCATCTCTACTAGAATTAAGTCCTGACCACTTCGTTTGGATCGTAAGGTCTGTGTGGCTAGTGTATCTATGTAAATCTCTCTCACACACATACACTCAATCGTTCTCACTCACACATACACTCTCTAATAAGGGGAAGCCTGAGAGTGAAAGTTAATCAGTAGAAGAGATTGAAAGAGGTATTAATTGCTAGTTCTCTCTCTCTCTCTCTCTGATAATGCAATGTGTGGGTGACTACGTACAAACTCCCATACCTAACTCTAACTAACTCTCTCTCTCTCTTTCTCTTTCTGCTATCTTTGCCTTCCCCCTTGTAGCAATCCCCATATGTTGGAATTAAGTCCGGACTGCCTAGTAGGGATCGCAAGGTCTGTGCAGTGTGTTTATATATGTTACTCTATGTAACTCGTGGTGATCCCTGCTGATCTTAAGGGGGGGGGGGGGGGGCTGTGCAAGGATGACCACTTTTTGCTTCCCTACTCCCCCCCAGCCAACTCATCTTCACTTTTACTGTGAATTCCCCTTTTGTCTATCCCCCCCCCCCTCTCACTCTCTCTCTCTATCTATTTATCTATCTATCTCTCTCTCTCTCTCTGTTTCTTCTTTGCTGTCCTTTCCTTCCACTTTTTCATACTATCGGGTTTGCTATCTCTACTAGAATTAAGTGTTGACTGCTTCGCTGATATGGTAAGGTCTGCGTGGCTAGTGTATTTGTGTAAGTCTCTCGCTCTCTCTCTCTCTTTGCTATCCCTTCCTTCCAATTTGCCATACTATCGGGTTTGCTATCTCTACTAGAATTAAGTCCCGGTCACCTCGCTTGGACGGTAAGGTCTGCGTGGCTAGTGTATTTATGTAAATCTCTATCTCCCCCCTCTTTCTCTCGCTTTGCTATCCTTTCCTTCCACTTTACCCTATGATCGGGTTTGCCATATTTACTAGTCCATATCTACAAGTCCTGACCAGCTCCCTTCCTGATCGTCTCTCTTTCCCATCACAAATCCCTTCCTCACCACCTACACCTCTCTAAACATTTGAACACTTTATTGTAATAGGTCAGGTCAGGTCAAGATATTGAGGGATAAGCCTTTACAAACACACCTCGTAGCTACTTTCTACTTTTCCTATTTTCTGAAGAGTGTAGAGAGGGGAGAAGGGGTGTTGGAAAGAGAGGAAGCTGTTGGAGTGACTTTGTTATGTGTGTTATTAGTCTGTCTACGCTCTAGGACTAATAGTTTGCCTCGTTTTCTCTTATCACCATAGTCTGTTTTCTTTCAGCTGGCGGTAAATTTAATCCTTTGGCAGCTAATTTATCGATACTAAGGGGAGGCTGAACCTTTGACCCCCAAGTCAGCCTGTATAAGAGATTGTGTTTCTGGCATTATACCATCTTATTACCAATGGAAATACTAAGACTCGCTGAAAACAAATCAGCTCTCTATGTGCGCGCGCGAGCGGAGCATTTCATTGCACTATTTGTAAAATCATCTAGCCACTGAAAATTGTTCAAATTTCCCGCAATTTTTGTATGGCGTATCCTACAAGCATCCCCTACAACGTAGCGTTTTCGTTTACCCATATTGAATAATAGAAGGTGCTGATTTTTTTCTTTTAATGTATGCAGTATATCTTTTGGTTAGAGCAATTTTCGACATGAAACAGGTCGAAACTCGGAATTTTTCGGCGAAACGGCCTTTATCTAAACGTACAGGCGTTGCTATATAACCCTATTTATAGTGTGTAGAAGGGGAACAAATTTGAGCAATACAAAAAATGTAGATGCAGTCGTAAGTGCCAATATAGGATCTCTGGCCAATTAAATTCTTAGAAAATCAACCATGAAAATATAATTTGGGGGGAGAATGTATTAGTTTGTCCTCCTTAGACAGCGTTTTCTTTGACAGCAGTCATAGAATGCGGAGTTTGATGGCTAACTAAATTAAAATATTGTAGATACTAGACCTCAGACAATATTATTTAACAGTTTCTTACCAAATTCCATGATATTGGGGCCCCCCCCAGAGGGGTGCTAGGGAGGTCATATGGGTATTTATGCCCACAACATTTTATTTTGGTGGCTGAAGGCAATTTTTTTAGTTTTTTGGGGTCGTAGGCGAACCCCCGCCCTGGGGGTTATGGATGCGATATGTTTTTTTGTTCCCTCCTATGCTATTCTCCTATGTTGAAAGAAGCATTTTAGAACAAGAACAAACAAATTTGAAATTTTGACTTCTGGGCTCAGCCGAGGTTCAGCCTCCCCTGGTAAAATATGAAACTTCTATGTTGACTATTTCCACCTGACGATAAATTGAATCTTTTGGCAGCTAATTTATAGATACTTAACCCTTTGAGTACCAGCGACGTGTGCTATATTTTATTCTAGCTATATTTTGACGATATTGTGAAGCTTAGGAAGGATCTGTGGTAGTTGAAAGGGTTGGTTGAGATAGTTTGAAGCCTCGTTATTGCTAGAGGTCCTTCCTAAGCTGCAGAAAATCGTCAAATAGTTGCCAGAATATGACGAAAAGAACATCCCTGGTACTGAACGGGTTAATGGAACAATATGAAACTACCTTGTCTCTGAATCATCATATTGCCAAGTTTACCTTATTAGCAACATCTTTCGTTACACAATCTTCGTAATAGCCGAGTAATTAAGGGGCCCCACCTCGTTTTTTTCCCTCTCTCTCCCTCTTTTTCTGAGTTGTATCTATTCGGCCCCATTCAGCTTACTGTTTTAAGACGTTTATTCCCATCCAGGTAAGGCTAGCAAAGCAGCAGCAGCAGCAAAAGAGAGAGAGAGAGAGAGTGAGAGAGTGAGATTTCTTTTATATTTTTGTTTTACATAGTTACACTGGCCACACAGACCTTACGTTCCCAGCGAGGGGGTCAGGATAGCTTAATGCTAGTAGGGATAGCAAACCCAATACTAAGGGAAAGTGGAAGGAAAGGAGAGCTAAGATAAGAGAGAGAGAGAGAGAGAGAGAGAGAGAGAGAGAGAGAGAGAAAGAGACAGAGAGAGTACCTTCACTCAATCCTCCTGTTGCCTTAACACACAATACTTGTTTACAATCACTTATACAACATAGATACACTTAGGCTTGTATGTAGGCAACCTTACACACACACACACACACGCACACACACACACACACACACACACACACCACCCTACATATTGACCCACCCAAATACATAAGGGTTTGCTCTATCTCTCTCTCTCTCTCTCTCTGGTGGGTGGAGAGAGTCTTCTGCGTTGCATCCTTACTTTCCACTATATAGCAAATTCTATGTTAGCATTAAGTCCGGACTGCCTAGTAGGGACCGCAAGGTCTGTGCAGTCTGTGAATCCATGTAACTATGTATCTCTCTCTCTCCCCCCCCCCCTCTCTCTCTTACACACACATACACACACACACACTCTCTCTCTCACCAACAATCGACAACCTAACGAACAACAGGTAAATATTCTAGTAGACAACAGGCAAATATATATGTAAACAAATACATACATACATTACACACTAAACAATACATTAAATCACAAAAGACGCATATACACTCACAACCCCTGGAATCCTGCATGAGAGAGAGAGAGAGAGAGAGAGAGAGAGAGAGAGAGAGAGAGAGAGAGAGAGAGAGAGAGAGAGAGATATGACCCACTCCTAAAAGCACACACAAAACCTTTCATCAATAGCAAACATCTTCCCTTCACCACAAACCCGCTACACTGCAAAAAATCAAGGATATTAAGATGGTACAGTCGCGCTAATAAGTGATGTCTCGGCAGCAAATATGTTTTGATCAATCATTGGTATCAGCAATATCTAAGCTTCATTTCTTCATATGGAGTGATATATACAAACATGTTCCTACACTTACCCACCCTATTCAACATCTGACAGACATTAATACAGCACAGCAAGCCAAACGTAATGCCAGCTGGGGCATGACTTATTAGCGCGACCGTAAATAAAAGGTATATCAATCAGAGGTAGCCTATATTGATATTTGTTTACCTTTATTTCCTTTTAGTATATGGGTTACTCTATCTATCTATCTATCTATATAATCAGGCACATACCTCATAGCTGGGCCGACTCGAGACAAAGCTCGAACAGGGACAACACAGCACAACACAAAAACAAAACAAAACACAAATTCACACACAACTATTACTGACCTTAAGTTTGTTGCCCGGGTCTTGCAGGATCTGTTCAGCGATGTCATCACACACTCCAGGGTCCTCACCGTCACCGAGTACCTGCGATGTAAACAACTCGTGACAGGATCGATACAAGGAGATTTGGAAGGTATGTTTTGAGAAATTCAATAGTTTATTATAATTAACCCTTTCTGTACCGGCAACGTCTTTTTAACTTAATTCTGGCTACTATTAGACGATTTTATTCAGTTTCAAAAGGGCCTCCTCTCACTTGACCCTTTTTACATAAGAACATAAGAACATAAGAAAATGGGAGTCTGCAGAAAGCCGATTGGCCCAAGCAAGGCAGATCCCTGTCCCACACAACCCCAATTACAAAGCCCAATTATAGGCTCAACACTCTAATACCCTGAGGATCATCTTACCAAAACGGTTAGTGATTAACGCAGGATAACGGGGGTCTGCAGAGCGCTGATTGGCCCAACCCGACTGATCCCCCTTCACACCCAACCCTTCTCGTCCATATGCTTATCCAATTTTATCTTAAAGCTCTCTACCGTTTTTGATCCCACTATAGCACTTGGTAGTCCATTCCACCCATCTACAACTCTGTTACCAAACCAATATTTGCCTATATCTTTTCTGAAACAAAATTTATCTAATTTGAAACCATTGGTACGAGTTCTTTCGCTATCACTGAGCTTTAGTACATTTGTCATGTCCCCTTTGTTAATCCCACTAACACACTTGAACACCTCTATCATATCCCCTCTAACTCTGCGTCTCTCTAACGAATGTAAACCTAATTTCTTCAACCTTTCTTCATACGGAAGATTTCTAATATTATGGATAATTGTTGTCATTCTACGCTGTACTCTCTCCAATGAATCAATGTCCATTCTGTAATAAGGACACAAAATTGGACAGCATAATCCATATGGGGTCTCACTAATGACAAGTAAAGTTTTAAGATAACATCAGCAGTTCTGTTACTCACTCCTAGAGATGAACCCGAGAATCCTGTTTGCCTTATTACGAACGCTTATACACTGTTTTCTAGGCTTCAAATCATTGCTAACAAACACACCTAGATCTTTCTCGCAGTCTGAATTTTCTAATTCTAAATTAGCTAGTTTATATTAAACATTTGTTTGCATCTTCCCTATCTTTAATACCTTGCATTTGTCAATGTTAAACTTCATCTGCCAATTTACTGACCATTCATGTAAGGTATCTAGATCCCTTTGGAGGCACTCTATATCGCTATCTGAATCAATACTACCACAGATCCTACCTAAAAAGCGAAAAATCCTTTAAATATAGCTAGGATATAATTCAAAAGACGTCGCCGGTACAGAAGGGGTTAAGCCAAACAAAAACCTTGACCCCTAACCTCTATAACTCAAACCGGACTATAGTGATCGAGATTTGGAAGGTAGGTTATAAGCCATTCTATAGTTTATTAATGTGTAAGCTTTGGGGGAGCCTCTTGTCTCCTTTATACACATGGGCGGATATGGCGGCTGGTATGTGTGTGTGTGTGACTATGTATGTATATATGTATGTATCTATAGGCCTATGCATGTACGTATAGACCTATGACTGTATGTATAACCCACCTCATGATCGTTCTCCCACTCCCGATCAGCACTATGGACACATATAGCGGGGGGTATGTATGTGTGTGACTATGTATGTATGTATGTATGAGTGTGGCTATGTATGTATGTAGTGTAAGTATAGACCTATGTATGTATGTATAACCCACCTCATGATCGTCCTTACACTCTCTGTCAACACTATGGACGTATATAGCAGCAGGCGTGTGTGTGACTATGTATGTATGTGTGTGGCTATATATGTATGTATAAACCTATGTATGTATGTATGTGTAGACCTATGACTGTATGTATAACCCACCTCATGATCGTCCTCCCACTCTCTGTCAGCACTATGGACGTATATAGCGGCGGGTATGTATGTGTGTGACTATGTATGTATGTATGAGTGTGGCTATGTATGTATGTATGTATGTATGTATGTGTATACCTATGACTGTATGTATAACCCACCTCATGATCGTCCTCCCACTCTCTGTCAGCACTATGGGCGTACATAGCGGCGGGCGTGGCGTGGGTGATCCTGGTGGTAGTGACAAACCCGCTGCTCTTCCCTGCATCCTGACGTAGGGAGAGAGAGAGACTGTTAGGATGAGACAGTTCTAGAGTAAAACAATAATAATTAATCTCAGGCTCGCATATTTATATCTTGCGACACAAAATGCTCGTCAAGAGATAATAAACAGTTGCAGTACTAAAAGCTAGGCAAGAAGACATAATTATATATATGTGTGTGTGTGTTTCAAGCATTGCCTTCTCTACAAACTTCTTGGCTATTCCTCTCACAGCCCCCCCCCCCCCCGTTCTTTTCCTACAAGTTACTCAGAAGAAACTAGGCCAAGCAGCTTACCCAAACTGCCCCTAATAAATCACTCTTAAACCCTCAACGCTGGGAATCCCTTATACACTTACACTTCCTGATCTTTCAATGTTAGAGTGTTTGAGTCGCCCTTGATAGAGGTGATGGGTGATTTATGGGGTGTTTTATGCTGAGAGAGAGAGAGAGAGAGAGAGAGAGAGAGAGAGAGAGAATTTACATAGATACACTGGCCACACAGATCTTACGTTCCCTGCGAGGTGGTCAGGATTTAATCCTAGTAGAGATAGCAACCCTAAGATAAAGTAGAAGGAATGGAAAGCAAATATGAAGGCTCTCTCCCCACCCTCCGCTCCCTCCGGTAATGGAGAGAGAGAGAGAGAGAGAGAGAGAGAGAGAGAGAGAGAGAGAAAATAATAAGTAGGAATCTCATCAGGCCGTCATCAATATCGTATCTAATTTTTTAAAACACACACACACACACACACACACACACTGCGACATACCCTATTTCCCTCGACCACATTTGTTAGTATATAGATATAAGCTAATGTAAAATATAGATAGGCCTACCTACCATGTTTTACTACAAGGGACTGGAGTTCTCGAAAAGGGGCTCCAGTCCTGATGTGATTCTTGACTTACAGTGTGCTGGCTTAATAATTCATAAGGGTTGATAGCCTCTGGAGTTCTAGTTTAAATAACTAATGTTTTACTAAATAAAGTGATATAGAGAATAATTACACAGCGATAGGCAAATAAATTTAGAAAAACTATTGGTGAAAAGAGAGGGAGAAATTGGTGAGCTATGCATGATAAGCGTAGACCCAAGGCGAACCACTGATGCCAAACATAGGCCCCCCATCAACGTGTACTATCTTTAAGTATGTAATTTATTTTCACCTGCCGGAAATTTAGTCCCTTAGCACCTGAAATCATGGTAATGGATAAGGAACGATTATACGTCTTTCTATCGTATTAATGCCAAAGGTTCATGACTAACAACATATATGGCTATAAAATAAAAGTAATCGCTGAATAATTAACCCACTGAGCCCCAGCGACGCAAACGTTGCGTCGGCAATGTATGTAACGCTAAACCACAGCGACGCATACGTTGCGTCACTGTTACTCCGGTCCCAATTACTCCGGTCCTATGGCACCTAGAGGGCTCAGATTTGTATGGGAACTGCGTAAGTATCTCACACAACCATGCCGATGGTTCAAAACTCTCAAAGTCCAACCGCGTGCGCGTGAGCGCACAAAAACATGGTTTTTGGGTGTTTTTGCCTTAAATTTTTTACTCTTGTAAAATCGACTTTCGGGGGCTCCGTAGGACCCCTTTTTGATCGTTTTTGTGTGGTTTTTTCCTTCATTCCTAACCCATTCGCTATTGTTCCTGGAAATTATTTTTTCTTCAAAACCTGCTGGTCCCTGGTGGTACATTTATTATAAACTAGCTGGGGCTCAGTGGGTTAAACTGAGGACATAGAATTATACCGTCAGCTCGATAAAATCTTGTGAACAACTCTCGAAATTGACCCCATTAAAACTTGATTGAAAGTCGGCCAACTCATGAAACCCATTGCAGATAATGAGTAGCTATAGTTACTCACGCCCAGGTACTTCACGGGCGTCTAGCGGTCGTGGAAAGCCAGTAAATGTGAGTAATTTGGTGGGTAATTTAGCAACCTTGGCCGAGCATCTTCAGTATACATTAGTCTCTCCTTATTAGGCTCCGTTTTCTATCATTCCAAATACCGCCGCGGCTGAGAGTTGCCAGGCGTTACGAGGAACAGTTATTATCTCAAAATCCTCGTGGTCCATTCCTGGGAGATACTGGTATTACTGGATTAGTGGATAAACAATTATATGTACATACCTTGTTTAACACTATGTAATCCGACGCCGTGTTTTTTAATATGTTTAATTATTACTGAGGATTTTGCTTGTTTTTGCCATTTTCGAGCAATGTATCTTTGTCTCTTAGGACACAAAATAAAAACATAATCGACTTTTCTTTTAAACTAACAAATGCCCACCCAAACCCCCCTTCAAGTTATTCCTTTTATAGGCTCGCTATCGCCCCCCTAGAATACACCTCAATGGGGTGAACTTGTGAAACTTCCGTCTTGGTGGTGTAATGGTTAAGGTGTCAAAAATCTGTGTGTGATACCCCGGGTTCGAATCCTGGTGGATCGCACATGTGCTTTCATTAATTTCATTGGAGGTGTTTGGTGTTGTGGTGAAGTTAATAAAAAATAGATTATCACCAAAGTAGTGGGCGAAATGTCTTACAATCTCCAAAGTAATGGAGCGAGACGGGAGCTCCAAAAAAAGACAGTCCTCGGACCAATTAATGTTAATATACCTAATCCCCCCCAGTGATAAATCTGTCAGGACCAGGGCTTCCTTGAGTAACTAGAGCTTTCTAAAACAACGAAAATGGGGAGAGAGTTGTTTGCAAGCGGTCGGTCCAGTTAAATACTTGGCTCGCACTTGCTTGTTAGTTGTTCTTGCTAAGTTTCAATGTGAGTGTCCTAGGTTCGAGTCCTTAGAGTGACACATATATTTGTTGATTTCATTAATTGAGTTTAGAAGTAGAGTTGGTTGGTGAAAACAAAAATAATGATCATAACTGCTATCATCACTATCACCTTTATCATTTTATTATCATGGGCGTTGTTTTCTGCATCATTATTCATTGCATTGCCATAATTATAATTGCATATGAGGAATATGTTTTAACCCATTCAGTACCGGTGACGTCCTTTTCAATGTATCAGCTGCAAACAGAGACTATAGTAGCAGAATGATTGTCACAAATCAGATGAATGCAGATGTTGCTGTCTTGTGTGCTAGGTGTGAGTCTGAGTTATGTAAATGTTCGAAGATGTTTGTGCAAGCTTGTTGACCCCTTCTGTATCGGGGACGTCCTTTTAACTTTATTCTGGCTACTATTAGACGATTTTATTCAGTTGCCAAAGGGCCTTAAGCAATTAACAGACTTCGAACTATCTCACTCAGCCCTTTTTACTACCACAGATCCTTCTTAAACTGCACAAAATCGTCTAAATATAACTTGAATAAAATTAAATATACGTCGTCGGTATAGAAGGGGTTATAGCCGGGGGTTGGAGAGTAAATACTGATACAATCGAGGTGATGGTAGTGGAGAGAAACGGAATCATCGTCAATATTGGTAACAAAGACAATATAAATCCTGGAAATAGAGGAAGACAGAACGTTCGAATAATTGAGCAAAGACTGTTAACCCTTTCAATATAAGGCAACGCATTTCTATATACTATTTTAGATATAGATAAAATTAAGTTTAGGAGAGACATGGATGATGGAAGTCAAGTGTTTATCAGAGATTATTTTCACCTCTTTGGTTTTCAGAGATCTATTCTAACCTCCATAAAAAATGTCCATTTAATATTTAGTTCTGTAGATCTATGGCGATGTTTGTGTTAACCTGTTCGAGACGAGGATTGAGAGTTAATATATACTGTACATAAATTAAGTGATAGTAGTTCGATTCCTTCATCTCCTCCTCCAGCTCCCTAATTCCTCACCCCCAACTACCTACTCCTTCATCTCCCTAATTCCACACCCCCAACTACCTACTCCTTCATCTCCTCCTCCAGCTCCCTAATTCCACATCCCCAACTACCTACTCCTTCATCTCCTCCTCCAGCTCCCTAATTCCTCACCCCCAACTACCTACTCCTTCATCTCCCTAATTCCTTACCCCCAACTACCTACTCCTTCATCTCCTCCTCCAGCTCCCTAATTCCTCACCCCCAACTACCTACTCTTCCAGCTCCCCAACTACCTACTCCTTCATCTCCTCCTCCAGCTCCCTAATTCCTCACCCCCAACTACCTACTCCTTCATCTCCTCCTCCAGGTATAACTTCCTTTGGTGGTTTGATGATAATGATGACAAGTAGGGACCACCGTAATAGAGATAATGAACTAATTAACAGTTTTACAACCGTAGAGCCCACAATACGATAGTTGTGACATAATAAGTGACAATCAAGACCTTTCTCTTCTATATAACTACATCACTTTCCTACCATTGTGATTGGCTTTCATTGGTGGTCTGTGTTGTTTTTGTCTTCATTTCTGTATTACATCTATCATAATTTCACAAGTGTAAAACAATCGTCTTGAGCATGGTCTTGTGGGGGTGGGGGTGTTGACATTCTTGGCCGCACACATAATTTTGACCACTTTAATGCTTCGATAAAAGGATGGGGACAGAGGAATTAGTAGGGGGTGAGGAAGGGAGTTGGAGGAGGAGGTGAAGGCGTCCGGATATGAGACAGATCGACAGTTACGGTGGCGCTAATAAGTCATGTCCCAGCTGCCATTACGTTTGGCTCGTTGTATGCTGTATTAATGTCTGTCAGATGTTGAATAGGGTGGGTGTAAGTGTAGGAACATGTTTGTATATTTCACTCGATATGAAGAAATGAAGCTTAGATATTGCTGATACCAATTATTGATCAAAATATACTTGGTGCCGAGCCATAATTTATTAGCGCGACTGTACACAGCTAAATGGATATATAAAGACTGGAACGTGGAAAATATAAATAAGATAATATTGCATGAACTCACTGCTATGTATGTTTTCACTTGCTTGTTCGTCAAGGGGAATCCACGCAATGCGAGCTAAGCTCATTATTATCGCGTCTCCTTAACTGGGAATGTATTGCGTGAAATGCATGTTAAGTGTTTATGTATCGTTGGAATGGCTGTGGATGTGTGTGTAGTTTGTATTTATAGCCAATTGGCGACATCTGGAAACGAAGGCTTTGGGTTAATCTGTACGGTACCATTCTCACTACGGTACCAGTCTCACCCGAAGGCTTAGGTTGACCAGTAGCTTAGGTTGACCAGTACGATACCCATCTCACCTTGTAACCGATCACCAACCCCAGATGGGACGTCACAACTTCGTCCACTTATACCAGGTTCCTATTTATACTGCTAGGTGAACAGAGGCTACACCGTTAGGAGACTTGCCCAAATGTCTCTTCCCCGCCCGGGTGTGTGTGTGTGTGTGTGTGTGTGTGTTAAAATATATGTCAATCTCTCTCTCTCTCTCTCTCTGTGCCCTAATTTCTAAGTAATTATGGAAACCTTGAATTTTATGTTACTTCAGACTCCCAGAATATTTCAGCCCAGTGGAGGTTAATTGGAAAATCTTGTATGCTGCGTGGCTAACCTAAATATGTAAGCCAGGCGAACTCTTATTTTAGCTTAACTAATCCAAATTATCTGTGTATGTAGATTTATAAAATGGGAAGTTCATTAGGTTAGATTAGTTTATGTGTATGCAATGGTTCAATGTATACGGTGTGTTCAATTATACTGACAAAATAGATGAATAAGTGTTTGATGAATACATTTAGAGTCAAATGTAACAGCTACTGTCAACTGTTTTTTGTTTTACCTTCATAAGATGCTGCCTTTTTGTATCATAATTCGATATTCCTTGAACGAATATATTTATAATAATAAGGATCTGTGAATGTCAACATTTTCATGGAGAGTAGGAGATAGTTTGCAGCCATCTGATTCATGTATTCATATAAACTTATATTTGGGGATTAATGGTTTTCAGAAGGATGATAAAAATAATATTATCCTTAAAACTGAGTATAATCAGCTAATGATAACCAGAATAACACTGAAATTATGGCATTGTTTTAACCTCTTCTATATCGGCGACGTCTTTGTAATTTATTCTAGTTATATTTAGATGACTTTGTGCAGTCTAAGAAGGATCTGTGGTAGTAAAAATGGTTAAGTAAGATAGTTTGCAGCATGTTAATTGCTGGAGTCCCTTTTTAAACTGAAGAAAATCGTCTAATGGTGGCTGACATCACAAAGAATACGTCGCCGGTACAGAAGGGGTTAAAGGGACTAAGATGAAAAGTGTGATAGGAGAGGTGAGGGTAGAGCACTGTTCCTGTCTGTTCCCACGACCTCCTTCCTGGACAACCTTGCTTTGATCTTCGGTAGGGTTTATAGAGTTTTATCCTTCATAGCCCTTTAATACTGCTAAGACTAATACCTACCTGATCTGCTTATCCCTCAATAACTATTAACTGGCCACTAACATTGCTTGTACTACTACTACTACTACTACTACTACTACTACTACTACTACTACTATTACTGCATGACAAACTATAAAGCAAAGGGGGCTAAATTTACCGCTGGCTGAAATAATACCGACTCTAGTCAGAGAAGAAGAGGAGAGGTGAGGGTAGTGCACTGTTCCCACGACCCCTCTGCCTGGACAACCTTGGCCCCAGCATGACTCCTGCACTCCCACCAAGGGCTATACAGGAGGGAGAAGGGGGTGGTGGGGGGGGGAGAAGGGCAAGAATGAGAGTACGGTAGGTGGGTATGCCAGTAGAAAAGGATAGTGCCGCACTGCCGTGAATTGTGTGAAAGGTTACACATGGATAGTAATTAAGGGGAACATTACATATATATATATATATATATATATATATATATATATATATATATATATATATATATAAATATCAATCTATCTATTTTCTCTCTCTCTCTCTCTCTTTAACCCTCTCCGACATATGACGCGATTTTGAGCCTATTGGGGATACTTTAAAGCCTTTGTTACCATTAGGGGTATTTAGAAACCTTTAGTTTAGTTACTTCAACCTCTGCAGTTGTCCTTGAGTTAGCTGTGGGCAGAAAACTAATTTTGGAGAGGTAATTATAAGAGTGAGAGTACTCTATTCCTTATTGATAATCTGGCAACCTCTGCGTCATAAATGCGTGAAAGAGTTAAGATCACCAGTATGTGCAGTCATTCGCTCGGCAGGGAGATTTCATTTTTGAGACTTTCCAATCGTAAGTGACAGAAATTACCGCGATATGTGTGTGTGTGTGTGTGCGCGAGAGGCATATACAGAGAGAGAGAGAGAGAGAGAGAGAGAGTGAGTGTGTGTGTATGTGTGTGTGAAATCCGAAGTAACTGACGGCCACAAAGAATATATAACTCACTCTCTGGTCACGGCAGGGGGCACAAGTATAAAGTACACCCCCCCCCCTCTCTCTCTCTCTCTATCTCTCTCTCAGTATATCTAAGCATTTGTCTATCTATCTACCTTTCTCTCTTCTTTCTCATTATATCTAAGCATCTTTCTCTCTCTTTCTCTTTCTCTCTCTCTCTCTCTCTCTTCATTTACATACTTATCTTGTCTCTTAAAATCTACCCTACCATCCTCTCTTTCTCTCTCTCTCTCTCTCTAAAATTATACCTAGCCTAAAGAACAAACCATACGAAGAGCGTCTTAGAGAATTAAATCTATTTCCTTTAACCCAGCGCAGATTAAGAGGCGACTTAATGCAAGTGTTCAAAATCATCAAAGGCATCGACAATATGAACTGTAGTAAGTACTTCACTATCGACCAATCTAATTACACGCGGGGAAACGGTTGCAAAATTATTGGTAAATCTTTTAACTCGCACGAATCTAAGAATTTCTTCTTCAATCGAGTTGTCAACTTGTGGAATGGGCTTCCCCGAGACGTTATAGACTGCAGCACCGTTGATTCATTTAAATTCCGCCTAGACAAATATCTCGCATCAAACCCGCGACTGACTGCGTTTGTAAATGAATAACTTTATCCTCCCCTCAGTTACTAACCCATATGTCCCCTACTAACTTCCTAGTCCTGCCACGTTAGTGGCAGGGCAGTAGTTCCCTTTCCAATGTTCCCTTACCCACTCTAAACCACTGTTTGGTCACTTGATCCTCAGTGTTTTGGAGGACAAGCAACCTAGAAGGGTCACTAGACCTGTTGTTGCTTGATTTCCTTTGTACTCCTTTGTACTCTCTCTCTCTCTCTCTCTCTCTCTCTCTCATTCATTTAAACACACACACACACTGACGACCTCCAGCTGACCTCCTACTGTGACCTCTACGAGTGAGAGAGAGAGAGAGAGGGAGAGAGAGAGAGAGTGGGTTAAAATAACAAATATGGGAATGTTTAAATCATTAATGTGTAAGTAATGAAAATATAGTTCAAGAAAAGGTACTTGAAGACATAGAATATTGAAAGGCAATGAAAATGGACCGAAAAAGAAACGAAGAAGGCGAAGACGAAAAGAATGGAATGATATGTATGTACAAATTAGTAGTAGGAGAAGAATAAGAAGAAGTAGAAGCAAGACAAGTAGACGAAGAAGAGGAGAAAGATAAAGGAGTTGAAGAGTAAGGTGAAGAAGCAAAATGGTGATAAAAAAGGCAAAGAAGAGACATATGATGAAGAACACGAATAAGAAGAACAGCTGAAGTACAAAAAACAAATGAAGACGAGTAGGAGATGAGGTGGTAAGGGGGTGGGGGGGGGGGGAGTGAGGGGGTAGGAGGTGGAGGGGGATGGGGGGGGGTCAGACGAGGTGAAAACTCTCGTTATGTGTATGTTCAGGGTTATACCACCTACCTGAGAGAGAGAGAGAGATATTTACATATATTTTTGTATATTTTGTATAGATACACTTACCACAGAGAGAGAGAGAGAGAGAGACATTTGCGTATATTTTTATGGGTTCGAATCCTGAGGGAATCACATGCATTCAGTAATTATTTAAATTTCATTGGGGGTGTTATTGGTGTTAAGAACGATGTTAAAAATAGATACACTGACCAGAGAGAGAGAGAGTTAATCAGTATAAAGAGAAGGAAGTTGGGAAGGGTAGTTCAGTGGGTAAGTAGGTAGGTAGGTAGGTAGGTAGGGAATTTGGTTGGTAGGTTGGTAGGCTTTTAAGTTGGGAGGCAGGTAGGTTGGTTGGTAGGTAGGTTGAGAAATTTGTTAAGTAGGTAGGTAGCTAGCTAGATAGATAGATAGATAAATATATAGGTAGGTAGGTAGGTAGATAGATACATATATAGGTAGTTAGGTATGTAAGTAGGTAGGTAGGTAGATAGGGCATGTTAGTAGTTCAGTGGATGTAAGTAAATAAGAATAGAGAGAGAGCAAGTTACGTGGCTAAGTAAGTAGGTAGGTAGGTAGGTCTGGGTAGGTAGGAACAGAAGGAGGGCGTGTTGGTAGCTCAGTGGTTGGGTAGGTAGGTAGGTCGGTAGATAGGCTGGTGAATAGTGTGGAATGCGTGAGTGGGTGTGAGATAAGGCTAGAGGAGAGAGATAGAGAGAGAGAGTTTGTTTATTTTATCTGCATTTAGGATTATCCCACAAAAATTAACTTAGTATGCCATGTCTTGTGTGGGGGGTTGCAAAACAAAATATGTATAAGGTATACCATTATGTGTATTCGTGTGTCCAATTTATATGAAGTCGAGAGAGAGAGAGAGAGAGAGAGAGAGAGAGAGAGAGAGAGATCTAACGAAAGTAAGAGTAAAAGAGACAGGGTACACTACACAGTAAGATTCTACCAAACCTGTTTTACCTTCTCTCTCCTTCCCGGCTGAAGATGGGTTGCCTCAGGTCGGGTATACCAGTGTCACAGCTATAATTATCTATCTATCTAGCTATCTGTCAATCTGTTTATCTATCTATCCATGTAACTGTCTATTTATCTATTTATCAATCTATCTGTCTATCTGTTGGTGATGTAATGGTTTAAGACTTTAAGTGCTTATGTTCTGGGTGTGGTGTCCCGAGTTCGAATCCCGGGAGGACCATATGCTTTCATTAGTTTATTCAGGTACATTGGGGTTTGTAATTGATGATTAATGTTAAGAACGGAGTGCTACTATTTAGTCAGCACACTGTAAGTCAAGACTAGCGTCAGGACTGGAGCCCCCTTTCGAGAACTCCAGTCCCTTGGGAATCATAAACAAATATATATCATTGTGCTGAACGGGTTAAACCTTATTTATTTGCTTGAAAATATGATCGCATGACGCCACCTTTTGGAAGCGTATACCCCCCACCTGAACCTGCCAACTACAATGACATCCACACTTTCAACCACAAGGGACTGGAGTTCTCGAAAAGGGGTTCCAGTCCTGACGCTATTCTTGACTTACAGTGTGCTGGCTTAATAATCCAAAAGGGTTGATAGCCTCTGAAGTCCTATTTTTAACTAAGTAACTTTCAACCACACCTAACAGAACCTATTTTTTTGTTTTCACTTTCTAGCTTGGCCCTTCACTACCCTCACACCCACACATGTAGGCTACTCCTTTACACTTAGTTAAAATAGGACCTCAGAGGCTATCAACCCTTCTGGATTATTAAGCCAGAGCACCGTAAGTCAAGAATAGCATCAGGACTGGAACCCCTTTTCGAAAACTCCAGTCCCTTCCACAGAACTTATATAAATGTTTACTCTCTAGCTTGCATCTCCACTACCCCCACACCTACACATGTACACTACCCATTAACCCATCATCATACACATTACACACAATTGAACAGTCATCAGGATTTACAGATGGACCAGGGCTTGTTTTATTCATGGTATTTAAACTATTAGTGCTTCTGAATGCTTGTGTGCTTGCTTTTTGAGGGGGAACTGTTGTGTTCTCCTGTCACCTCCTTTTCCTTTCTCATGTATCTTGCTGATCCTCCCTACCCCTTGTGGGAGTAATGGCTGGCTACTGACTGACTTTAAACTGTTTACAGATATAACAATGAGAAGTGCAAAAAATAGAAATTAACAAAGTAGTGGGTAGGTTAAGTCTGGGTGTTTTGTTTGCCATTACTCAACTTTATTACTCTACTGTATAATAGCATAAATACAATTAGCACTGGGCCACCTGGAAATCTTGCCGGATGTACAGTCGTGGACATATGTTCTCAACCAACCTGTGATTTTGAATATGCAATTAAAACTTTTATGATCAATTTACGAATAAACTTTCGTTTGCATAAAATAAAAATTACCCATTCGTAATTTGTGCAGAAGCAAATGTATTCGTAAATTGATTATATAAGTGTTAATTGCATAATGAAAATCATATGGTGGTTAAGAATTATGTCCATGACTGTACACTTCTGAACAAAATGATCTCTATTAGGTTGGGACAAACAATAGAGGAATAAGAGATTAGACACTAGGACAATTGGCTGCAAGCAAGAGACAATCAGGATACCAAATGTGTTGTCTCTCTGTTCCGGTATAATATTGTATCATTACCCGCCGACCGAGTCAAAAGACTATTGTTCGGAGCTGTCCAGCCGTCTGCAAAAACACCTGGTGACTGGTCCACTATTATATGATCAACTTGAGACAGTGAACAATAATTGGGGGAATAATATAGATACACTCATTGCACACACACACACACACACACACACACACACAAACACTCTTTTTCTCTCTCTCTCTCTCTGTATACATGCCCATCCATACACACAGACAACCACACCCTCATACAGTACACCAAGCCATAACACTTTCTAACATACCCCTTACCCTCCTTTCCTCCACCGTATGAGCTTGCCCCATATATCTATTCATTGCATACACACACCCACTCTCTCTCTCTCTGTATACATGCCCATCCATACACACACACAGCCACACCCTCATACAGTACATTTACACATAACACTTTCTAACATGTAGCCTACACTCCTTTCCTCTACCGTTGCCAAATAGTTTCACAATAGGACATACTGCACCGAGAAACCAAACTAGCAGAACCTGTATTGTGGTCAAGGGGAGTATAAAGAGTTTTTTTTTTTTCACGCCAGGAACAAAAAAAAAAAAACGACACCTAAATGGCACGAAAGGTCTAAAAATTGACAGAAATGGGGCGAAATTTCTTAAAATCGCCATAATATTGGGGCGAACGTCTTAAAATCTCAAAAGCAATGGGGGTTAAACATGAGGGAGAAAGGGGTCTAGAATACAAATCCTTCAAGTGGAAATCTCCCCGTGTCTAATGGGATGACTAGGGGCTTGTTTTGTTTGGTAATATGAGAGAGAGAGAGAGAGAGAGAATGCTAGTTTTCCCTCTTTTTTTTTTTTTTTTTTTTTTTTCTGTGAGTGAGGGAGGCAAAAGGCAGAACTGCCTATAGCGAGTGCCTCCCCCAAAGTTGAAAGAGTGACAGGGCCAAAATCAAGGGACGTTGGAGCCCAAAATGCCTGGACACACGGAGTTTGAAGCAATTTAAGTCATAGGAAGAGGGAAAGACTGATTCTGGGAGAGAGTTCCAGAGCTCAGCTGTTGAATAGAAGAAAGGCTGTATTTCAATATGTAAGTCAAGTTTGCACGATAAAATAACCAACGTAATTTAATTTATTATGCAAAAAATAGTCAGCTGATAGTAAGCAAAATTCTCCTTACAAACGAGCTTAGGGATTTGGGTTGTGGTGTTTTTAATTGTGTGTGTCACAGTGTGTGTGTGTGTGTGTGTGTGTGAGGTGTGTATGTGTGTGTGTGTGTGTTTGTTAGAATGTAGCCTCTATGTTTCTTAATCACGTGACTCATGTATGGGTGACATCCTTGGTGACATATAAGGAGCAGGTGGGTGACAGATCCAACAGAGAGAGAGAGAGAGAGATGATTATAATGGTGTAGTGAACAAGAACTGTGAAGAGAAGAAAGGGAGGAAGGAATCAACGCATACAAATCAATCTATAAACAAAGTAAAATAGGGACGAACAAAATGCAGAAAATAAACTAGGCTATAAATTAAATACAATTACGTATTTATTTTGTTTTCTGGGTACCATTAGACGATTTTATTCAAATTAGGAAGGGTATGTGAAAGTCTGAGGATTAATTGAGATAGTCTTTACCCTGATCATTCCCTCAGATCCTTCTTGAATTGTGTAAAATTATGTAATGATAGCAAGAATAAAGTATAAAAATCTTCAATGTGATAATCGAAGAAACAAGAAAATTCCAATTATGTATGCCTCGGAAGATAGTACAAGAATGATTTTGCAAGAGTGTAAGGGAGAATTTAAGAAATACAATTTAGGAAGGCAGGAAAGGTACCCAAGCATGAAGAGAGAGAGAGAGAGAGAGAGAGAGAGAGAGAGAGAGAGAGAGAGATTTAAGGTAGGATATGAAAACATGACTTTAAGTTGTAGCCTAAACAAATATTTCTTCAAAGTTAATATACTACGTAGCCTAACTACTAAAACAAAGTCTAATCATGTATAATCATCGAGAGAGAGAGAGAGAGAGAGAGAGTAGGTGGATAGGTAGTTAAAGAGAGAGGGAGATAATAAACCCTTGCATCACCGCAGTAGAATCTTTGGTCAGCCAAGCCAGACACACAGGGTCATTGTGCAAGTGGGGATAAATTATGACCTAGGTTATGGTCGTAACCATTTCACGCACAGGATGCGATTTGCGCCCTTTCTGGGATACTTAAAATCCTTTGTGACCATCAGGGGTGTATAGACACCATTAGTATAATTACTTCAACCTCTGCAGTTGCCTTTGAGTGAGATGTGGGCAGAAAACTAATTTTTGAGGTCATTATGAGATTGAGAGAACTATTTCTGAATGATAAACGGCATCGGATAGCGAGAAGGTTAATATATCCTGTTAAAGCGACGTTTTTTTTTATTATATTCTAGCTATGATTAGACAATTTTGTGAAGCTTAAAAAGGATCTGTGGTAGTAAAAAGGGTTAAGTGAGATAGTTCGAAGCCTGTTAATTGCTAGAGGCCCATTTTAAACTTAATAAAATCTTCTAATAGTACCCAGAATAAAGTTAAAAGAACGTTACCATTTTACCGACGGATATTCATGTACACTCGGATGCCATAGCCTCTAGCTCACTATATATATATATATATATATATATATATATATATATATATATATATATATATATATATATATATATAGAGAGAGAGAGAGAGAGAGAGAGAGAGAGAGAGAGAGAGAGAGAGAGATTGTGTACGCAAGAAAGAAGTAACAGATGATTTAGACGTAGCCAAAATGATTTATCTTTGGCTCAGCAGTATTCTAGGATACAGTTGATTGCTTGTCTGGCGCTTATCAATATACAGTTTGCTTGATATAAATTTTGTATTATAATTGTAAATGGATAAATAGAAATAAATCGATGAATTGATATGTACTACATTAGTCAGAGAGAGAGGGAGAGAAGGGAGCAAGTAGCCAGAGAGAGAGAGAGAGAGAGAGAGAGAATAGAAGGGGAAGGATTGTGTAAGAGGGAAAGAAGCCAACGAGGACGAGAGAGAGAGAGGGAGGCAGACATCGTGAGGGAGAAATACAATAGATAATGATAGATAAATAGGTTGCTGGACATAGAGATAGATAGATATATTGATAGCCACACACACATATATCTATATATATATATATATATATATAAGTAAATAGCTAAATAGGTTGATGCACATATAGAGAAATAGAAAGACCATTTGATGAATATATATATATTTAACATATAAATAAATATATTAATTCATAGAAAGAAAGACAGTCACACACAACCTTCTGTATATTGCTCCATCAAAACTATCAATACATAATTTATGTTTGCTAATGCTATATGTCTTTTTCTATAATATCTCTACTGGAAGAAATATTTCCAAAATGTTTGCATAGATTTGGAAGTGTAAATTTCTCAAGTTCTAAATTAATTAACACCCAGTTCTTAACGTTAATCATCAATTACAAACCCCAATGCACTTGAATAAACTAATGAATGCATATGGTCCTCCAGGGATTCGAACTCGGGACACCACACCCAGAACATAAACATCTAAACCATTACACCACCAACAGTTAAATTCCAGCCATTCTTGAGTGTTGTATTTATATTCAGAACATTCACTCTGATACAATACTCTGTCAAGCGCAGTAAATATTTGGAATAGTTTAACAAGTTTGTCTCGCATCCAATTATTTTGCAATGAAATGAGACCTAGAACTCTAAATAGATCTGCATAGCTAAATCACTGAATTGATTAAATACGTTTCGTAACCAAGGATGGAGTCTCTCTATTGAGAAGTGAATTTTACTTTATATTGTCTTTGTCCCAGTTTTGGTTTGTTTAGTTTGCAAATTTTACATTTTAATGATTCTATATTTTACCTGACTATAGGACACACATTCATATACCAGAAGTGGCCGAATTAGAACAATGTACTGTAGCGCATATGTATCAATGATATCCTATAGTATATTTTCCTCTATATATAACCCAATACTTTAATTCCCTGCTTTGAAATCTTGAAGTCACTGATAATCTGAGCACCCACATCCGTTTCTAAAATATTGTGCATAGACGTTTTAAAGTAATTAATAGTGTATGTGTGTGTGTGTGAGAGAGAGAGAGAGAGAGAGAGAGAGAGAGAGAGAGAGAGAGAGAGAGAAGGGAGGGGAGGGAGATGAGAAAGGTGACCCAGTTAAGGCAGCTAGATTATGACCATCCCAGCCGATCCTTGCTTCAGACAGGCACACGAGTAGGTGGGCTAACCCTTTCTGTACCGGTGACGTCTGTTTTATTGGATTTCAGCTACATTTAGACGATTGTGTTGGTGGTGTAATGGTTTAGGTGCTTATATTCTGGGTGTGGTGTCCCGAGTTCGAATCCCGGGAGGACCATATGCTTTCATTGGTTTATTCAAGTATATTGGGGTTTGTAATTGATGATTAATGTTAAGAACGGGGTGTTACTTATAGCTTAGAAAATATATATGGTAGCTGAAATGATTGATCGAGATAGTCTGTAGCCTCTTAATGGGTAGACATCCTTCCTAACCTAACCTGCATAATAGTTGCCAGAATATAATGAAAAGGACGTCACGGGTGCTGAATGGTTTATTATGTAAGTAGGTAGGTTGGCTGGTAGGTTGGTTGGTTGGTTGGTAGGTTAGTTGGTTGGTTGGTTGGTTGGTAGTTATGTAGGTTGGTTGGTAGGTAGTTTGTTTAATAGGTTGTTAGGTGTAAAATGGTTGTTTGGTAGGTAGGTAGGTTGGTTGGTAGGTAGGTAGGTAGGTTACTTGGTTGGTAGATAGGTTGGTTGGTTGGTTGGTAGGGAAGGAAGAAGGAGTACAAAGGAGTACAAAGGAAATCAAGCAACAACAGATCTAGTGACCCTTCTAGGTTGCTTGTCCTCCAAAACACTGAGGATCAAGTGTCCAAACAGTGGTTTAGAGTGGGTAAGGGAACATTGGAAAGGGAATTACTGCCCTGGAACTAATGTCCGTGGGAGGGAGTACAAAGGAAATCAAGCAACAACAGGTGAAAGTGAAGGAGGGAAGTATAAGGAAGGGGAAAATCTACGTCACGTAAAGAAAAATCTCACAGGATGTACAGTCGCGCTAATAAGTGATGTCTCGGCACCAAGTAAGTTTTGATCAATAATTGGTATCAGCAATATCTAAGCTTCATTTCTTCATATCGAGTGAAATATACAAACATGTTCCTATCTTTACACACCCTATTCAACATCTGACAGACATTATTACAGCACACAGCGAGCAAAACGTAATGGCAGCGGCGACACGACTTATTTGTCCAACCTTACACACACAGACACTCTCACACACAGACATATACGCACACAGAAGCGTAGTGTGTGCAACTAGAATTACGAACACACGTATCATTCCCCCCTCTCACCTCCCAACCAGTCTAGTGTCTATACCCCCATATGAGCGAAACGAATCTCTCTCTCTCTCTCTCTCTCTTTTCCAAAATATCGTGTATTAATCTAGGCACTTCTAACCTAACTTAAACCTATTCAACCCCTGCTTACGTTACCATAACCTTCCATATATCTTTCCTACGCTTCATAAAATCGTCTCGATGTAGCTGAACTCATCGGTACTGATCTCAATTAATCCTTTGTGCTACTAAATATCTTTCCTCGGAATGGAACCACAAGATCTCTGAGATACTAACTATTCCTTGCAACTCCTTGTACCTCTCCACCTTTTGCAATGAGTATGTTGCACTGAACAATTATTTTCCTGAAATGAAAAATACAGGTACTCCAAGTAATTATGTTTAACACACACACACACACACACACACACAATACACACACACATACATACATACACACACACACACACACAACATGCACATACATCCATAAGCTACATCTACATAATAATTGGTGTTCAGGTCTACACGCACACAGGTACACACACACTGTTCCTACATGGTTATTATGTCTGGCCACACACACACACACACACACACACACACACACACACACACACACACACACACTATATCTAGAATAAGAACGTCTATATTTTGAACCTTAAAGTTGCAAATACAAAACAAAATCATTATTATTATTAATATTATTATTATTATTATTATTATTATTACACTAGTAAATACGTACTAAAGAACATACCTATATTTATACAAATTACAAGCAACAAGACCCACAGTTGCCTGCATACAAACTCCTGTTACAGAACTACTTATATGTCAGTTATTATTGTTATTTATAAGTATATAATTGCAGGCGAAATATGTAGCCTCAGCGTGGTGTTTGGATAGTTGCAGTTTGTTTATGAGCTTTCCATTTCTATATTGATATGTGTACCTGCATAGTAGCATACTTTTCTCTTCTATGTGAGTGAGGGAGACAAAAGGCCAGCACTGCCTGTAGCGAGTGCCTCCCCCATAGTTGAAAGAGTGACAGGGCCAAAATCAAGGGACGTTTGAGCCAAAAAAGATAAACAGGGCCAACATCAAGGGACGTTCGAGCCAAAATGCCTGGACACACCGAGTTTGAAGTGATTTAAGTCATAGGAAGAGGGAAAGACTGATTCTGGGAGAGAGTTCTAGAGCTCAGCTGTTGAATACAATAAAGATTGAGAATAACGTTTCACTCTTGAGTTGGAGAGTTGTAGGGGTGGGATTGTGTTGCAAGATGGGTGCTACGTGCTCTACGAAGATGAAATGGTATACACTGAGAGAGCTCTGAGGAACACTGACCATTGTAATAGGGGGGTCTCGGGGGTATTCATTAATGTTTGATGGAAGACTTGGGAGGAAAATATAAATAATATTAATGTATATAAATAAACAGATGAACAAATACATAATGGATGAGGGAGACAAAAGGCAAAACTGCCTGTGAAGAGTGCCTCCCCCAGAGTTAAAAAGAGTGACAGAGCCAAAATCAAGGAACGTTCGAGCCAAAATTATTATATCTATCTATCTATCTATCTATCTACATGCTCAGGCCCAATCCCCATTTTGGGGGTAGCCGACTCAAGACAGAGCAAGAACAGGGAAAACACAAAAACAACATAAAACAAAAAATAAACACTGATAAAAAACACAAACTCACACACATCCAGGTCACCCAGGAGAAGACCCAGAGACCAGGGTTACCAAGGTCGCTCCAGCACTCCCCCGGCCCCTGACCACCCGGAGAGGTTCCGATCTCGGCAGGCAGACATGCAGCGGAGCCAAAGCCACAAGCCCTCCCACCACACTTCCAGGCACACCCTTCATATTAATCGTCTCCCCGGGCCAGGCGCCTGATGGACTATTATCTAGTCGAACTTGCGCCCGACCCCTTACTCCAAATACTATATACCAATAAGTTCTTATTGTGCTTCATGGTATATATATATACTATATACCAATAAGCACAAATCTGTCGTAAGTGGACTAATATTGTATTTTGTAAACAGGTTCAGGGTCAAACTAGAATGTGTTGTCATTGTTTTCCTCCTGTTCCAAGCAACCTCAAGGCAAGGCTTCAACCGGTTCTATCTGTATCTTACTTTTCCGTGTCTTTACAATATTATGACTTATGTACGCATTGTGCAACAGCGGGTGAGACAATAATTGTGTTAATATATTGCTTGTTCGCGCCACCTAAGCAATCTGGTGGGGTTGTATGCTTTTCAACTGTTTACAATGATTGATAATAGCTATCTATCTATCTATCTATCTATCTATTACCTGACGCCGTGATCCCCGAAAGGGTGGTCACAAACGAAACGCCCCCATGCACCTCTGTCCCCAGTCAGTCGACACCCCTCCTCCCAACCAGCACCGCCTTCACTCGTATACTTCTTCACTCCATCCTTCCACCTCTCTCTCGGTTTACCTCTCCATTTCTGTCCTTCCACCTTGCTCTCGTACACCCTTTTAGTCATTCTCTCGCTTTCCATACGTTCCATATGGCCGAACCATCTCAAGGTGTTCCTTTTCACACTTTCCAGGACATCTACCTCCACACCACACCTCATTCTTATTTCCTCA
>CM064563.1:23810651-23823151 GCA_032716605.1 Paralithodes platypus
TTTGAATTTATAAGATCGGGTTGGGTGAAAGAATTGGTAAATGTGAAGGAACTGTGGAGTGTTGAGTCATCTGCGTAGGAATGTATTGGATTATGAGTGGTAGATATGAGATCATTGATATGAATGAGGAACAGAATTGGGGCCAAAACTGATCCCTGGGGAACACCAGCATTTATTGAGTGAAATTGAGAATAAAGGCCATCTACCATTACACGTATTTTTCTGTTATGAAGATAAGAAGAAATTAGTGGAACTAATGATGCAAGGCCGTAGTGTGACATCTTCGACAATAAGGATTGATGCCAGACTCTATCAAATGCCTTTGATATATCCAGTGCTATTGTATGTGTTTCACCATGTTGGTCTGTAGCTTGGTTGATTTGATGCGTAAGAAGGCATAGCATGTCTGCAGTTGATCGACATCGTCTAAAACCATATTGCCTATCACTGATTAATTTTTTATTCTCAAGATGCTTAATTATGTGATTATTTAATATAATTTCAAAGACTTTACCAAGAGTGGAAGTTATAGCTATTGGTCTGTAGTTTGATGGATCTGAAGAGGCACCTTTTTTAGGAACTGGATGGATGTTTGCTTCTTTCCAGGGTACTGGGAAGCATGAGGTATGAGTACACAGACGGAATACAGTATATACAGTATATATATATATATATATATATATATATATATATATATATATTGTATATACAGTATATACAGTATATATATATATATATATATATATATATATATATATATATATATATATATATATACAGTATATACAGTATATATATATATATATATATATATATATATATATATATATATCTATATATATATATATATATATATATATACATATATATATATATATGTCTATAGTATATATAGATATACTGTATATATAAATCAAATTATATTCCCTTACTATTGAATGAATCGTGTGTGTGTGTGTATAGGCGAGTCAATATGTGTGTGTGTGTGTGTGTGTGTGTGTATATACAGTATATAGGCGAGTCTGTATGTGTGTGTGTGTGTGTGTGTGCGTGTTACTTTCTGAGATACACTGGACACACAGACTTTACGATCCTAACGAGGTGATCAGGACATAATTTTACTAGAGTAGCCCCCAAAATCCAAATTAGAGAAGTTATATGGTGAGAGAGAGAGAGAGAGAGAGAGAGAGAGAGAGAGAGAGAGAGAGAGGTCTGGAAAGCTAGTCCACACATCATTGACCGAGTGTGAAAGTTCGAAGCCGGGTCACGAGAAACTGACTCTACTGTTTATAAGTGCACTGTGCTGGCGGTCTGAGAGCACCCTGCCAGGCCAGCTATACACCTATTCATTGGGACGAGATATTTTCAAAAACCCTTCTCCTTTCTTAGTTGTTTGTATGTATGTATGTATGTATGTATGTACGTATGTATGTATGTATGTATGTATGTATGTATGTATGTACTCAGGCCCAATCCATATTTTTCCTATTTCACGTTTTCTAGGGTGGCCAACTCGAGACGGAGCCCGAATAGGGACAACACAACGCAACAGAAAACAATGAACACACAAAAACAAAACACAAGTTCACACATTCTTAGTTAGTTAGTTAATATAGGACTTCAGAGGCTATCAACCCTTCTGGATTATTAAGCCAGCACACTGCAAGTCAAGTATATTTTTAGGACTGGAGCCCCTTTTCGAGAACCTCAGTCCCTTGTTCTCCCTTCTCAACACTCTTCGAAGAGTAGATAAAAGGTTCCGCTGTACAGGTTTATCCCTCAATACCTTCACCTGCCCTGTACACATTGTGAGTGTTAGCCTCTTTAGAACTTTTCAGACTAATAGCACACATAACAAAGCCACTCCAACACCCCTTCTCCCTTCTCTACACTCTTCAGAATATAGGACAAGTAGAAAGTAGCTACAAGGTGCCGTTGTAAAGGTTTATCCCTCAATACCTTCACCAGACTTGTATACATAGTGAGTTTTAGCCTCTTTGGAACTTAATGAGGGCTGGAGAGAATGAGCTGTACTGTTCTATATCTACTTACTAGTTAAATTTCTGTTTACTTAAAGGGGTCAAGGGACTGGGGTTCTGGAGAAGAGGCTCCAGTCCTGATGCTATTCTTGACTTGCAGTGTGCTGGCTTAATAATCCAACAGGGTTGATAGACTCTGAGATCCTATAATATTATCTAACTAACTTAATGGGATGTTTTTCTGTATAACTTTTTCATTCACGTTTATCCTCACTAGTTTAAAGATAATAAGACGTTCTGCTCCAATCACTTACACTTTTGGTGGTCAAGCAACCAAATATAAATATATATATATATATATATATATATATATATATATATATATATATATATATATATAGTGGGTGATTGGGTGGCCGAAAATAGGTGTGAAAAGCTTATAATAGTAAGAAAATATATTGGGTAAAAAATATATAGAATACAAAAAAGTAATATAATAATAATTTACTTTTATGTATGTACGTAACATTACTGTATTGTGAGCGTTTACAAAATATTCCTTCGTGCATGTTCCAAGAGATATATACCCACAAAAACCGGGGATAGCTCAGACCGCCACACCCAACACCCAACTAACTTACTTTCCATTTTCAGTTTCACATTTCGTTTCACCCAGTTTTCTATATTTTTGTTTTTGGTTTACTTATATGGTAATTGTAACGTCAAGCATTAATATTAGATAGATAGTTAAAACAGGACTTCAGAGGCTATGAACCCTACTGGATTATTCAGCCAGCACACTTAATGTCAAGAATAACGTCAGGTCTAGCCCCTTTTCGAGAACCCCAGTCCCTTGATATAAATATTGTTTTGGTCTTATATTATTTATTTACAGTATCTACTGTATTTATTATTTTAGTTTTAGAGGGGAATATTCTCCCTCAATCAATTTTTCCTTTCTCCTATGACTTAGACATCTTTAAACTCAGTGTGTCCAGCCATTTTGCCTATTTTCAGAGGCAGAGTTCAATGAGAAGAGATTAGCCATATACCTATTTTACTGTCAGGAGAAACAGAGGCAAGGGGTGCCCAAACATCTCCATATGCCGAGAATCGAACTCGGTCCTCCTGGTTAGAAACAGAGCGCTCTACCAATGTCGCTACAGGCCACCCCATTTCAGTACCTACGACGGGATTGTTATTTCTTGTGTGTTGACAGTCCGAGATGCAGCTTCGGGCTCTTGCGAGTTCGTACCATTATACGATAATTGAGGATTTTTATGTTTTTAGATACTTTTACTACTAATGTGTTACGCTTTGATACCGTAAATAAAAATGATGATCCATGAGCACATACTGTACATATATTGTGAAGTATGTAGTTATTTACACGTTTGTGGAAGAATTGACAAGACGACATAACGAGCGCCGAATTTGGCATTTTCAGTCCAGGTGTTTAGTTTGACGTGTGCAACATTCCGGAGTGCTCTAGTGTGGTAATGTGTTTAAGAGCCAACAACATCCATCCCAAGTGTTCAACCGACTCGTGGAAGAAGCCAGAGTAAGTGTTCAATGCACACATTATATAGATTGCCCAACAGGGAAAACAATAGCAAGACAAACAGCCCATCAACGTTTACTCCTCTACTTCCCTTCTACACTGCTCTTCTCTTTTCTCCACTCTACACGTTGAGAACTCTTTTATGTATCCCGTTCCTTATTCCTACTCTTACCAAAATCACTCTGGCTTATGACTGACATACTACTGTAAAATCACAAAGGGAAAGATTTTGATGTATTTAACCTATTGCCTAGGTATTTGTTTCTAGTTAACCCCTTGAGGATTATGACGTGTTTTGGCAGTATTAGTGGTTTAATGTTATTTTAATACCACGAATTTTGTTGATATATTTGAAGATAAATATTGAATCTATATGCTCTAAAGATCATAAGATTTTTTTTTTTAACCCTCGGCAAAACCTAATAAAAAAGTATGGTACTAAAATTTCTTTTTCGTAACAAGGTTGTCAATACTGTACTTTCAGTCATCGATAGCTCTAAAGATCATATGGAAATGTGTTAAACCCTCGGAAAAACCTAATATAAAAGTATGGTACTAACATTTAATTTTCGTAACAAGGTTGTCAATACGGTACTTTCCCGTTATCAATGTACAATCAAGCTGAAGATTGCAGAGTAAACACCATAGACTTCATCGACTTTTCTTTCACCTTCGTATAATCGACAGCCAATTTTTTGTTTTGTATTAAGGGATTAGTACTCAACCAGCCAGCGGGGGTGTGGGGGCGGCAGCCCCCACTCATAATACTAGGTTAGGTTAGGTAAGGTTGTTAGGTTAGGCTAATGTCTTTTCAAATCACTATCGAGGGGCTGTCTCAACATCGATCGATAGGCCTAATGAGGAAAATAGGTTTTCCCGAGATTTCTAATTAATTACAAACACTATACTGTATATTGATGCAAATGACCAATTTTGTTTATAAAAAACACTCGGAAAATTCGTGGTATTAAAATAACATTTTTCCTGCAAAAAATGCGTCTTAAAAAAAAAAAAAAAAAAAAAAAAAAAATAAAAATAATAATAATAATAATAATGATGTTTTATTTTTACCAGGTGAGTGAGACTCCAACTTCAACTGTACCTGTCCCTGGGCTACCTGTGTTGGTGAGTGTTATTAGTTCCACCTTGTTCCGTAACTCGAGCAGTAGATAATTCCAGCCAGTCCATCTCGACCAGTGTCAAGTTAAGTTTTAGCTTGTTTTGTGGGGGAAAGCTATTTATTAGTATATGTTTTACTCCTTTGAGTCCTAGAGGAAGATTATAACCTACAGCAGAAGCTTCTTAGGTAGGGGACAGAGGACCGTATTGTATTGTTTAATCAATCTGCAAATATGTTTTTACGAGAGCCAGTTTTTATTATTATTATTATTATTATTATTATTATTATCATCATTATTATTATTAATATTAAAGATGGGGCTGTCTTTTGTCTTTCATAAATAAAGAAAACTCCACCCCATGTTGACTTACCTCACAGCTGGGCAGAATATTTCCCGTGCTTATTTTGTGTAACCTGCATGTCTGTGTTTAATTGGAGAATCTTAAAATGCCACAGACACACCTAAATATTTATAACAATAACTAAGCCCTCCATAATATATGACTTACCTGGAACTACTTTGCGATGGAGTCCACTTGGATGCTGGAAATGAGTTGTGCGGAACAGTTCGTATTCTTATTTCATGTAAACTTCATAATTTGTTTCATTGAAGAAGAGTTATCGAAAGTTAATTTAGAGTAGACCATATTACTGAAGAAACGAATATCCTCTTCAAAAAACACAAATCCCCTGAAAAAAGCCCTACTACTACTACTACTACTATTAACTAAAACCTTCAAAATCTAGGACTTACCTGGAACCACTTAGCGATAGAGTCCACATGGAAGTTGGAGTTGAGTTGGGCCGAACAGTTCCCGTGGGGTACATTGACATCGACGCCAATAGTGCCTTTGTTGGTCTTGACGCCACACAGGTAGGCCGTGGCACTCGCGGCACTGTCTGCTACCTGGGTGTCTGTTGTATAAGTCTGTAGAAGGGGAAAAGAAAACCATTATACGTTTTTATGGAGAACAAAAATATACATAAAGCACCCCGGTCTTAACATTAATCATCAATTACAAACCCCAATGCACTTGAATAAACTAATAAAAGCATATGGTCCTCCCGGGATTCGAACTCGGGACACCGCACCCAGAACATAAGCATCTAAACCATTATACCACCAACACAGTTAATAAGCCTGTTGGTATCAATGGCCTGCAGTCAAAATCCAGCCTTAATTCTCTTACGCTTTGCAGTTGAAGTCTCCTCTAAAAGAGTGTCAATGGAGGACTACGCTATCTCACCTTAATAAGTGCAGAATACGGAAAGGACTCCCACGACAGTTTTTCTCGCTCCCATTTGCTCGTCTGTTGTCCCTTCATGATTCTTGCCGCGGTAACAGTCGAGAGGGACATCCCATCGCCTAGGAACATGATCACGTTCTTGGCTTGGGTCTTGCGCGGGGTGACAGTCAGTTGTTGTAGGAGCTCCTCTTGCGCGTCTTTCCTCCAGTACGCAGCATCTACACGGAGAATAAGAATTAGTCAAGTTGGTTAGTGAAAATAAAACTTCAGAAGCTATCAACCCTATTGGATCATTAAGCCAGCACACTGTAAGTCAAGAATAACGCCAGGACTGGAGCCCCTTTTCGAAAACTCTAGTCTCTTGTCATATGAAGTTGTGACAAACTTTTGATATATTGTTTTTAATCTGAGTCACGTGCAGTGGAACAGACATTTGTTGTAGTAGAATAAGAATTAGTCAAGATTTCATAATTAGATACAGATAGAAGTTCCTGAAATCTTATGAAGTTGCGACTAATATTAAATGTTTCAATTATATTCTGAGTCTTCCACAGTGGAGTAGTTAGCTATTATAGGTCTTCTTGTGCTTCTTTCCGCTAGTTCTCTGCATCTGCACGAAGAATAGTAATTAGTTGCGATTTTTGTACTTATATTTTAATGATAGTTGTATAAAGCGGTGACTAATATTTATAGCTTTATTTCGGGCTTATCCTGAGTCTTGCGCGGTGCAGTGGTCGGCTTTTATAAGAAAATATTAATCAGCTGATGATTTCATAAGTAAGCATCACACACAACACACCCACTCACCCACATGCACACTACACCACAGATAGGACACTAGTGCTTCACAGCCATGGAAGTAGAATTATTATACCTTCATGTTCACAGCAGGTGTCAATTGATGGGGGACAGTGGTCGACGTACACCCTCTCCTCACTGAATATGAGGGAGTACAGTCAACCATCCCCCACCCTTAACACCACACTGGTGGGCCAGCATCTGCTCAAGGCCCGCTCAGGAATATAATTTCCTGTAAATATTTACACACACACGATTTCATAAGTAGCTACAGGAAGATGTGAGTAAAAGTGTATGATGTTGTGACTGAATTTTTCTTCATCTCATTCTTGGCCTGGTTCTTGCACAATGGAATGGCCAGCTGTTGTAGTTCCCTTGTGTGTCTTTCAGTAAGTACTCTCTCTCTCTCTCTCTCTCTCTCTCTCTCTCTCTCTCTCTCTCTCTCTCTCTCTCTCTCTCTCTCTCTCTACTCACCTTCCAGATCGATAAAGGGCACAGTATCGTAGGATGAACCCTTCTTTGCTTTCTTGTATTGCAATTTCCTCATCCGATGATACTGCTCGTCGCCTGAAACCAGAGCAATATTCACATTAGTAATATGTCAATCAATCAATCAATCACATATATATCGAAATATAGTATTACATAGGTACAGAAATTAGGACAGTTTCATGAAAATATGTCATCATAAGTACATTCATGTGACTAAGGGTTAATATATAAAAACAGTACATTATCATATATAGCCTACATAATTATACTTGAATACACTAATGAAAGCATGGTCCTCACAGAGCCAAATCCCCACATCACCACACATACTAAATGAATAAGAGTGAATGTTTGAATATTACGGAGTGTGTTTGGTGATGGCTGTAGTGGTATGCCATTGAGAGAGAGAGAGAGAGAGAGAGAGAGGGGGGGGGGGGGGGGGGGGGGGGGGGGGGGGGGGGGGGTGAAAGGAAGAGGAAAGGAGGGGGATGGAAAGAAGGAAGCGAGGGAAGGAAGGAGGGAGGGAGGAATTAAGGAAGGAAGAGGGGTGGGAAGAAGGAATGGGTGAGAGGAAAGAAGGAAGGAAGGAAGGAGGGAGGAAATGGAGCAGGAGGGACGGGAGGGAGAGAGGAAGGAAGTTGGGAAGGATAAGGAGGAGGAATGAAGAAAGATAGACATGGAATGGAAGGAAAACAAAACAAAAATAATTAAGAGAGAGGATAGGGAAAGGAGAAGGCAATGAGATAGAGTAAAATTATATAAAAGAAGAAGAAGAAGAAGAAGAGAGAGAGAGAGAGAGAGAGAGAGAGAGAGAGAGAGAGAGAGAGAGAGAGAGTAGTAACAAAGGCACCATTGCGTTACCACCAACTATTTGAGATCGTGACAAGAGGTTCCACCAAGACTCTCCCTCTCTTTATCTATCCATCTATCTATCTATATCTATCTGTCTATCAAGAGGCTCCACAAAGACTCTCCCTCTCTATCCATCCCGTTATCTATCTATCTATCTATCTATCTATCTATCTATCCATCTAACTATCTATCTATCCATCTAACTATCTATCTATCCATCTCTTTATCTATCTATCTTATCTATCTATCTATTTATCTATCTATCTATCTATCCATCTCTTTATTTATCTATCTATCTATCTATCTTATTTATCTATCTATCTATCTATCTATATATCTATCTATCTATCTATCTATCTATCTATCTATCTATCTTATCCATCCATCCATCCATCCATCCATCCCTCCCTCCCTCCCTCCCTCTCTCTCCTCCTCTGCATTTCCTTTTCATTTCTTTTCACTTCATTTTATCCTGACAACCGATAGACGATTTTCTTCAACTTAGGAAAGGCCTGCAATAATTAACAGGCATCGACTAATTATTTGGACGTTCAGGTGCTGACAAAAATTCTTAAATGCTCCGAGATTTGACTAAGTCTATTCTATTTTTCTATATACTCAGGCCCAATCCCCACTCCCTCTTTTCTTTCTTTTTGTATTTTTTTTTTTGGGGGGGGGGACTCAAGACAGAGCCAGAATAGGGACAACACAACAGAAAACAATGAACACAAACAAACACAATACAAATTCGACTAGGTATGGAGGGAAAAATATTATGATTGAAATAGCGGTGTTATAGAAGGGTTGATATATAAACATTTACTCTTGCATATATTTCGTAGGTAAGGGGACACTGGCTGTTTTTGTGGTCTATTAATTCTTATATTCAATTTTTTTTTAGTTTTCTCGCTAGACCTCCCTCAAGCTTAGAAAAACACCCCATAGACTCCCCTTCAAGATAGATTTGTACATTTTTCGGTAGACAAATTTCCCGGCCAAAGACCGATTCCTCCTAAAATTACAGGCTCGCTATCGCTAGCCAGGAAAAAATCGACACCTAAATGGCACGAAGGGTTCTAATATTGACAAAGAAATGGGGTGAAAGGTCATAAAATCCCCAAACTAATGGAACCAACGTCTTATAATCTCAAAACTAGTGGGGCTAAACACTAGGGAGAAGGGGGTCCAGTAAAATGGCCTGTCTCCCCTTAATCATTATACACGTACTAGACGAGACAGAGTGTGGGGCGAGGGAACGCGAAATAGGCTAATGATCATAGCATTATCATCACTATCTATACATTTTTTGTCATCATCACATCTTGATCATAATTGTCTTCATAGCGTAATGGTTAGTGTGCGGAATTTCGGTGTGATTAACCTAGGTTCGAGTCCTTGGAGTACCACAACTATTCATTAGTTTCATTGATATCATTAAATAGGTATGTTTGTAAGTTAATTAGTGGGTTAGTGATACTATTACGGAAGTTGGAGCCGTTGTTGTGGAGATGTATGTGTATATTGTATAAATCATAATCATTCTTCTATCTACGGTTAATAGTCTTCCATTTCCCATATATTTTATAAGGCGAGTTTGTTAAAATATGTGATCAATTATTTTGTGTAGGGTATTCTCCTGGATAACCTAGATGTGTGTGAATTTATATTTTGTTTTTAGGTGTTCATTGTTTTCTGTTGTGTTTTGTGTTGTCCCTATTCTTGCTGTCTTGAGTCCCCCCCCCCCCCAAAAAAAAAGGAAAAGTGAGGATTGGGCCTGAGTATGTAGACTAGATAATTATATAGAATAGAAATTACATGAATGATGAAAGCGGTTGTTGGAACGATACAGAACATTTTTCTACCGAAAAATGTACACATTAATCTAGAAGGGGGATCTGTTGGATGTTTTTTAAAAGTTTGATAGAGGTCTAGGGAGAAAACTAATATAATAATAATAAAATAGATACATATATTATCTAATAAATATGCCTATCTCCCCTCAAGTTACTGTTTATCAATTGTTTACATTGATACACGAACACACTTAACACCTTCATTCACAACTCTGTATCTCAACATCATCATGTACTTAAGTAATTTACAATAATTTCGCTTACACCATCATCGTTTCAAGTTATTACGGTATGTAACATTAGTCGGTATAATCGGTGACCGGACAACTCAACCAGTAGCTCTCAACCAGTACCAAATCAACCAATACGGTTAGGTTAGTACTATATTTTGGCACTGGTTTAGTTAGTCTTGGTTGAATTGGCACTGGTTGAGAGCTACTGGTTGAAATGGTCTACTGGTTGAGATGTCCAGGAACCAGTTTAATCTTCTGCCCTCTGTAAATAATCCCATATGTATACATTTAAATATATACAAAAAATATTATAAGGAAGAAAAGAAATACAATAAATAGATCTTTTCAATTTCATTACTAATAGATAATGACTGAACACTTCGTAGGTTACTCACACAATATTTTGTTGTGGAAATGTATGTGTATTGTTTTAGGATCATAACCAATCTTCTATCTGCGGTTAATAGTCTTCTATTTCCCATATATTTTATAAGGCGAGTTTGTTAAATTAACCACTTGCGAGTTCGTTCCATAAGGAAGTTGGGGCTGTAGACATCGATATTTAGCAGAATTACCAGCTAAAATGCGGTTGTAGTACATCTATTAATATATAAAACCCAATTCAATATACTTTTTATCCATCAGACACCTACATTATTATTGTATTATTATTTGATATCGATGTTTACAGCTCCAACTTCCTTATAGACTGACACTCGCAAGTGGTCAAATTGGTTGTTGTAGGAACGTTACAGACTCACACAATGCCAGATACTGCTAGGAATTTACACCTAATCCCTGTTCTTAATTCGCATGGTATACAATATGCATTTGCGGGATTAAACATTGTGTAATTATATAAACTAGACAATACAAATGCACACCGTTGTTATAATAGAAGTGCAACTATAGAATAATGGGCATTTTCTTTGAGAGGGATTGTGATGAGAATTTTCAAGTACTTCTTTTGGAAATTATAAGTTGTATCCCCCATATAACTCTATGCAGCATATCGAGGGCTAATTAGATTGATCAGTACAATAATAAGTGTGAATTAATTCAGTTTTAACTAGTCTCGTCCCTAGGATGCAATTAATATTTACAATATAATGGGTTTATTTCACTTATTTAGTGGCAAACTTTGATATGGCAACATCGTGACGTAAACATCATGGCCGCCGCTTAGTGCGCATGCGTGGACTTTTCATGAGGGTTTCTTGATTTTTACTAAGCTAATGTTGTATAAATATAGGTTTAATTATTTGTTTTATATATATGCGCAATTAATATACACAGTTTAATGTTCATACTGCACACCAAAACAGCCGTAATGAGCAAAATGAGGAATTCTGATCTCCATTCATAAATCGTTTGTTTACTACCATCTCTTTAACTGATTCATTTGATCTTTTTAAGTTTACTACAAAGCCATTTAATTTCATTCATTCGGCATTTTAACTAAACAGTGGTGCCACATCGATACCACATGTGCCACGTTTTTTGCTTAATTAAGGGGGGATGGTTGTTTTATTATGGCTCCCCTTCTCCCTCATGTTTAACCCCATTATTTTGGCGATTTTAAGACGTTTCGCCCCATTGATTTGTCAATATTAAGACCTTTCGTGCAATTTAGGTGTCGATTTTTTCCTAGCGAGCTGTAGGGAGCCTATATTGTAGTAGTATCGGCCTCGAGCCGGGACAATTTTGTATCGAAACATGTTAGAGAAGGGGTCTATATATATATATATATTTTAAGCTTGGTGGAGGCCTAGGGAGGGCCGGGGGTGGGGGGGGGGGGAAAGCAAATAAATATGCCCATCTCCACTTAATTGAAACGTTCTCAACCAACATTTCGAGACACAACAAAATTATTATATTATATTAGTATATTAATGAATTACTAGTAGGTGAGCATGTTTCTAGTGGAGTGAATAGTCTTCCTCGCTAGCTATCATTGATCACGGCCCTTAAAGAAAGCAAGTAACAACAGAAGTATTGATCCTTGCGAGGCTGTTTGTCGCAAGCGAATATTCTGTTAACAATATTACACTGCCTCTGCCTCTCTCTCTCTCTCTCTCTCTCTCTCTCTCTCTCCTAAAACTAAAATGTCCCTGTTTGCTAGCCTACTAACCTGATTTTCAGACTAAATTATGCATCATACGTTGTGGTACTCACCCTATGCAATATCTCTCTCTCTCTCTCTCTCTCTCTCTCTCTCTCTCTCTCTCTCTCTCTCTCTACTAGAATTAAGTCCTGACCACCTCGTTTGGATCGTAAGGTCTGTGTGGCCAGTGTATCTATGTAAATCTATGTAAATATCTCGTACGCGGCCTAAAAAATCCCCTCACCCCCACACACAGGACAT